>PVKB01006053.1:0-75776 GCA_004027205.1 Ctenodactylus gundi | reverse complement strand
CCGCCTTTCCAACTGCCTGGTTTCCAACACAGACCACGCACTCCTTCTGTCTCTTCCAACAACAAAGATCCGATTTTTAAAAAATAACTGTTTAAGCACATTTCCTGGCTTCTCAATGTGCAAGTCTGGGGTTCACTGTCTCTGGGTCCTGAAGGCTAAAGTCCCAGAGCAAGACACAAGGCCCGCGGCTCCTCTGAGGCGGCAGGGAGGGCCTGCCCACGCCTCTCTCCACGCTCCCGGCAACTGTGGGGTTGGTGACAAACCAGAACGTCGCTCAAGCGAGGAGTGGACACGCAGCAGTTCACAGCGACCCCAGAAGGACCAAGACGGTGTGTGTGAGCTCCCCCTGCCTCTCCCGGCTCTCAGGCTGCCGGCGCCACTGTCACGGTGGTGAACCCAAGCTTCTTTTGGGTGTCTGCAGTTGGGAAAATGGGCTTGACAACACAGACAGCAAACCTGTGTGGCTCAGCTGATGTTTAAGGCTCTTCCGGTAGGGACCAGCCACCTTCACCCTCCCCACACTCTCCTCCTTGGCATCACGCATTCCCACACTGGTCACTGATTTTCGTGGCCTTCTGTGCCAGGACCTCCAGAAGGCCCGGTCTAGCCACTGGTCCTGAGTTTTCTTACCAGCTTCTACAGTCCCTTGTTTGTCGTAACGATTTTCTTCCCAACTGTTTTCTTAGCTAAAAACAACATGCACAAGTAAAGAGATGGCCTTGGCTCTGTGTTCCCCACTTGGTACCGAAAGACCCACAGAACAAACTGCATTTACACCGAGCAAACCCTCACGCACGTACTGGCTTCTCCCGCTGAAACACTGCAGCGCTGCGCCTGTGTCTGCCCTCCCTGCTAAATTCACTGATAGTAGCCTTGTGTCTGACTTTCGCTATGTTCCTTCTGCCTGGCCCACAGGTGGAGGCAGGATGTGAGGGCTGGAGAAACAGAAATGGTGAGCTCAGTGTGTTCACCCGACAGTTCCACTGCAGCCTGCTCCACCGTGAATGCAGGCTGAGGGTACGCAAAGCCTGTCGCCAGCCGGGTACGCCTAACGGGGTGACGCAGGACATACCGAGGTGCCAAGGCTCCGAAAGATCTGTTTTCAACAGTCACAGCGGTGAAATGCAGGCTCCCTCCCCAAGGGGGTGAAATAAAATCTCACCGGGGCTCTCGAAAGAAAGGCGACACCGCAAGGGCAAAAGGCAATGGCCAACGAAGTCCACGAGGAAGGGCCAGAAGGGCCGGAGGCTTTTTCAATGGAGCCCATGCACTTCCGTAGGCAGAAGCCCCA
Source organism: Ctenodactylus gundi (assembly GCA_004027205.1). NCBI lineage: Eukaryota > Metazoa > Chordata > Mammalia > Rodentia > Ctenodactylidae > Ctenodactylus > Ctenodactylus gundi. Next base: position 74,485 of record PVKB01006053.1, on the reverse strand, counting down.
GGGGACTGCCCTGTGCTGCCTGGTTCTGTTCTCTGCGTGCGCCTCTCCTGCGCCACCAAGTGCTGCATGTGTCAGTCTTCTTGATCTTCTTGCTGCTACCTGGGGCTGCCCGAGTGCCCCGAACCCTGTGGGGTGACCCCTCATTTCGGTTGGAGACTTTCCCTGCTTTAGCAGGAAGTTTCGCATCCTGAGAAACACCCGTCTGCACGCAGGAAAGCCAACCTCTGATTCACACAGGCAAAGCTTCACTTTTTCTATTACACGTCATAAAACTACTGTTCTCTACGGTATGTGCCAGACAAAAAACGTTGAGGTGCACAAAATGACCCTGTGACTGCGGTCTATTCTACCACAGCAGGACAATAATTATGCTCCCCACTTCCCCGAAGAGGGGGGAAAGACCCAGGGGACGCGGCTGCCGTTGTCACTTCGTGACTCTCGGACGACTGCTTCACATGCTGCACGCTGACGGGTTCTCTGTGCACCAAGGCCACTCTTCCTTCCGGGGGGTGCCGCCTTGTGTGGGCACATCTGTACTCAAATCATCCCGGCAGCAGTGGCTTCTGCAAATCTCAGGCTTTGGCCTTTCTGACCTGACACCCTCATGTGTGAACATGAAGATAATGAGCAGGAACCACAGTGATGCTTATCACAGGTGACAGAGGTGACAGAGCTGGGCAAAAAGGCCCCAGAGCCGCCGGCCGCGCCCGGGCACGCTCACTCTGGACACTTGGGTCTTTCTGAACACGACGGTTCTTTTTCTTTTTCCCCCATTTTGTTGATATGTCTACGTGCAAAATTCAAGGTTTACAATGGAGTTGAGCCTTTTATGCACGTATGTATCTTGTCAAGGTGACAAGGGCTTTCCCACTCTCCTTTTGTCCCTCCCCCTACCCTCCCCGCCCTCCCTCCTCCCCCACCATACCCCCCTCTTCCACTTTGTCTTTCGTCTTAAGTTCCATATCGGCAGGTGATTCTGCTCAGGCTAATAAAGTCTGTCCCGTGACGATGAAGTCACCAGCTTCTTACCTCTCACTGTCATCATCGACTGAACTGTTGAACCACAGCGTTCCCAGAACACCCAAGCCACTTGTCACCGGCACCACAGTTGCGGTAGCGATGCGTGCCTCAGAGGCCCGCCTGCCTCCCTCAGGCCTTGGCTCACACGTGCACGCTTTCTTCCTCCCTTCCAATCGCATCTCCACCATCCTGGCTCCCCAGCATGGGCACTGCTGTCCGATCTCCCTCACCCCTGGTGCTGCCGGCGTCCGTGTGCCCTTCCAGGTCTGCATTTTCTCTTCGTGTGTCCGTGTGTGAAATTGGTATCCAAGGCTCCAGTCCCAATTCCATGCCACCTTCTCTGTGAAGTCTTCACCGATAAAACTCCCAGTGCACAACATGGTGTCTCTGAAACTCGCCAGGGCCTCCTCTGGAAAGCGGCCTGGCGGTGTGCTACATTGTACCTGAGATCACTGATAAAGCCCAGGCTGATGTCCCTCCATCTTTGTGGCAATGGCTATTTACCATTCTAGACACAAAGCTTTCGAGGTTGTATTTAGTGACAAATGGAGGAAATAATGCTCTTTTTCTTCCAGTGAAGGAAGTAAGTAATCTGAGGGCTCTTATCGCAACACATGCTTATATGAGGTTGTCACAAAGTCACTTGTCCTGCGCAGATGCACCTAGCCACAGAACCGCCAGCCTCCCCTGGGGGGGCCACACACCTGGGTGACCTCGGGCAGGAGCAGTGCATTCGTGGGATTCGGCCACCGCATTTTGGGGCACTAGTTACACATGAGAATGGGACTGGTGCGGGACTGCCTTACGGTGGGACGTGACACCAGGGCTGGACTTACTAGCCCCTTCCGGCCGAAGGTGCTGCAAAGAGAGGCGTCTCCTCTGGACTACGTCTTTTTCAGAGCCTGCTTCCTGGTCGCAGGGAATACACAGTGGGAAACGGTGACCTCAAAAGGACAAAGAGGGTACGTGAGACCATCTTCTGCCTGCTCCAAGTCTGACTGGCCACGCTGCTGCCCCGATGGCGAACACAAACTTTTTCCAGATGTTTGCAGTTGGAAAAAAAGGGTTTGACAACATAGACAACGAGCCCGCGAGGCTCAGGGGACGTCAAGGCCACAGGGACCAGCGACATCCAGCTCCTCTCACCTTCCCGGAGCTTCCTGCAGCCCACACGGGACCACTGGCCTGCATTTCTTTCTTTCTTTTGCTGTAAGTTGAGCTGTTTGTTTGCTCTGCCAGCTTCACCTTTGCTGTGACCCCTGTCCCGATGCGCCCTGCGCTGAGCCTGGGGTCCTTGGGACCCTGAGCAGCGGGTCCCAACCCAGCTCCACCGGCGGTCCTGTGACTGCAGCCCTTGCGGCCCGACCCTGCAGCCCAAGGGGCCTGCGGTCTGGTGGCCCGTGTGCGGGCGCGGTGCTGTTTCCCCTCTGCGGGGTGGGCGAGGCCTCCCCTCCCCCTCCCGTGGTGATCCGAGCTGCCAGCAGTGCTCCAGCTCTCTCCCCACACACCCACCAAGGGCTGCACCTCCATCCTCCCTCTGACGGCCTTACTGCACAGGGCTCGCTTTGCCCCATGAGGTATTAACCAAGGTGAGGCACGTTCCACCGTGGACGCTCTAGGCTAGTGCCGTACCACCACAGCCTCCCTTACCGCAGTGACACTGCCAGACGAAGCCTTGGCCAGCCCGGCGGACCGAGCCGCGCCGCAAAGGGCACTGTCCTTCCTCGTCTGGATGCGCCGCCCACTGCCATGCACGGCACGGCACGGCACATAAGAAACCAACCCGGCAGATCCGATGGCTTGTTACTTCCCGGCCCGGCTTATCTAGACCCCGCCTCGTGGCATCCCACTCACACCGCCGCGTGCTGAGGACCTCCTGGACTCGCTCCACCACCTGACACGCCAGCTCGCCAAGTCCCTCAAACCCTACCAGCCGCCTGTTTCTGTTCCAGCTGGAGTAACCAAACTGGATCTCCTCATGGGCAGTTCCTGAAGCTCTGACCTGAGCCCGCCCCAGAGCTGGTGCCACTGGTAATCACCGCCCTAGAAACGCGTCACCTGTCAGGTGGCACTGCTCCAGGGCTGACGGTGGCAGCCCCCAGCAAAGACCTCTTCCGGGCTCTCCACATGAAAATAGCTATCATGTTTATTTGACCTGTCTACTTAGAAACCCTGTTAGGCCACGCCCACTGAGATGCTGAACTACTAACATACCATGAACAGAACGCACAGCGTACGGTAGAACTGATCTAGAAACAGGTGTCATTTACCCGGAAATTATGCCGCTCCAGCCCACAGCTACCCTGCCGTCACTGCTCCCGGGCAGACTGTGCCTGAGCGTCCAGCGGGTCAGGGCGCTGTCGCCCCTGCTACATGCGGGGCAGTATGTGCCGGGCTCAGCGCTCAGGTGACGGACGCCTTGGCCGAGCTGGGCCACGCAGTCCCCACTTGGCTCAGCTGCTCTGCAAAGGGCGGAAGCTAGCAAGGGGGTGGGACTTAAGTTTTGACCCAGGTGGGAAATAATGGAGCAAAATCTCAGTGGCTAGAGTGAGGCCCGAGCAAGGGGGGGGGAGGTTAAGTGTCCCGGAGGCCAGGAGCGACCGCAGCTTCTCTGCTAAGTGCATGGCCCTCGGCCCCAACACGTGTGGGAGCTCGGCGTGGGCGCGGGCCAGGAGGAAGGACGGTGGCCTCCGGAGCTCCACAGAGCAGCGGGACAGCCGCGTGCAGGACGCTGTGCCAGAACCCTCGGCAGCAAGCGAGTGGCCACGCCGACCGTGGCTCTCGTAGGGCCCCACGGCAACGACCACAGCGCTGCTTCAGCCAAGGCGAACTACCACGGAAGGAAACCTGGAGGGGCGCTGCAGACCATGGGCTGGCTCACTCGGGCACTGACGCAGTGGGCACTTAGCCGCAATGCAGACGCGGATCGGCCCTGCTGCTGTGGTGGTGTGTGCAGCACCCGCCTCGACACAGGCAGGAAAGCACGTGACATGAAGCCACGGGGCCCCAGGGGCAGGAGATGCGGGGCCGGTCACAGGGGAGACTCGGAAACCGTCCGGACACTCTGGTCAGTCAGTTTATCAGAATGAAACCAGAACGCGACCTAGGGACTCTCTGGGATAAACATTTAACTCAAAGGGCAAGCCATCCTTGTTAGTGGGCTTACCGACACGGGGCGGGGGGTGGGGGGATTAGAAAGAACATTTATGACCTGAATTTTCTACAGATACTTCATGGCGATCCGGCTGCACCACGGGGCCTTATCATTTCTGTAAATCCTTACGATGTTACAACAGAAAGGGAACTCTTCACACATCTAAGGATACTGACAATACAAATGGAACAGGAATTATTCTAATCACTTCTATTTGGGAAAATAAAAATATTCTTCAGGAGCCATAATAAGAACTTTTAAAATTTACAAATGTTTCATTGTTTTATTTAAAATAAATAACATGTGGATGTATTTAACAAAATATTCATTCAAAAATGAGAGTATTATGAAATAGAACTATAACATTTTTGCCCCAGACCTAAGATAAATGTTGATAATTTTTGCTTCTATTTATATGCAGACAGGCACATTTAGATTTCAACACTCACACAGCACAGAGTATAGAGATATAGATATACAAGCCATGTGTGAGCTTTGGTTCACAAATCACATGCAAAAAAACCACCTAACTACCGGCTGAGGCCATAGCTCAGTGGTAAGAGCACTTTCCTAGCATGCACAACGCCCTAGGGTCAATTACCCAGTACCACATAAAAAAATTAGCCAGGCATGGTGGTGTATGCCGATAACCCCAGCACTCAGGAGTCTGAGATAAGAGGATTGTCACATGTCTGAGGCCAGCCTGGCCTACACGGTGATTCAGGATTAGCCTGGTCTATAGGGCAAGATCCAGTCTCAAACCAACAGCCATCTAACTACTGTAGTGTTTGCTGTGGCATCATTTGCAGTAATGACGCATATATGCGTTTTTAAAATCTATTCAGAAGAGTCTACTAATCAAACTAATAAACATCACACAAAGGCTTCAGAAGATGTGCTTCGCTTAGAAATAACAGATTTCTGCGGAGTTCTGTGAGGTGACGAACAAGGTATCAAAAAGGAAGAAGAAACTGGAAGCTGCAGAAGCTGCGCCCCCCGTGGCTCAGACTAGACGACCCAGGCTTGCACCTGGCTTGGCTGCTTCCTGGCTGTGTGGAAGGGAAGTTTCCCCAGGGCCTTATGCCCTGCGCTTCTATCCTGAAGGGGGCGTGACAACAGTGCGTGCCTCAGGCGCCACAGTGAGGGCCAAAGGCGTCACACTACACACGGGAAGCCGCGGCATGTCACGGATCCAGCCCTCAGCGAGGCGTGAGCACGCGGGGTGGCCTGGCTTATGAGAAATGCGCAGAGAGCGGTACACAAAGGGCTTCCATGACCGTCGCATGAAGGCAAGCACACGGAAAAAGGCCTGGGGACACATGGGACAAAGTGACAGTCACCAGGGAGAACTCTGAGCCTCACAGAGGAAGTTTCTTCTTGGAATTTTACATGGACAATATAATTCATGTATTATTACAATTAACCATTAAGTGTATGGATTGGTCATTACATATAAGATTGCAAGGATGGAAAGGAACAGTGGAGCTCACGCATACTGAGCTGCTGACATGGAAGATGTTCATGCGCACACATACGTGCAAACATGCAGATCAAAACGCAGCAGCAACTGTGTTAATAAAAATTTACTGTGTGAAATTGTGTTGCTGCATTTGTGTATGAAATGATGTTTAAAGCTAAGCTGTGGGCTGATTTCTTTCTTTTCTGATATCTATGTATACATCTACAGTTAAATGAGAATCTCTGGTCATGAGCACATCTCTCACTATTTTTAAAGAACGTAGTATAAAAGCTACTTTACTGTGCACAACTACAGCAGCGGTGACACCAATTGGACTGTCCCTCAGAAGCGTCCTCAGAGCGTGTGCTGACCGCCCACCCCGGGGTGCTGCTGTGAGCGGAGGGGGTCCCAAGACCAGACGTGTACTCACCCACCAAACACCTGCAGTGCGGAGAACCGGGCCGCGTCTGCGTCACCGCCGCTCACTATCCGAGCCTTAAACGAAGAACAAGAGAAAACAGACAGACAGGTGTTAGCACAGGACAGCCGTGGGTGGGCGAGCTTGGGACACACTTGAACTGCACTACACACGGGACACCTAGGGCCACAGATGCTAAGCAGGGGGCAGCTCCAAGTCAAAGCTGGGCTTTGTGGGTGGAGGTTTTGAAATTAGCCACCAGCATTTACGCAAAAGCACCGGCAAGTCCAGGAGAAGACGTCATCTCCCCGGGGCCGTTCGCCCTCAGAACTGGACGCGTGTGGTGAAGACCACGAGCCCACCAGGACTTGGGGACAGATGGCGAGCCCGACAGGAGCCGGCTGCAGGCTGGCAGGTGTAAGCTGGCAGAAGCGCAGCTGGCGAGGCGTGGCCTCGTCACAGGTGCAACGCACGGGGCACACTTGAAGGGAAACCACGGGAGGGAAAGCCGGGCGACATGCACGTTTCACATCCAAACAGGCCTAACGTGTCACGCACAGACATGTACAAAAGACAAGGTCCCTCGGGAGGGAAGAAAAAGTAGGATTTGAAACCTTTTCATCCACAGAACTGCTATCTGAAAGAGAACCAGGAGAAGAGGGATAAAGTTAGAGGAGAAGTTCCACGGCATCATGTAAACATGCAAACAAAGCGTCCCGGCCACCAGGGTCAAGACCAGAACAGCCTGTCAGGGTGGAACCCCGGAGGGACAGGAGGGAACGCGGCGGACGCTGGGAGAGTGGGCAGGGGGGAGCGCTGGGCCTAGCGAGGACAGCGGTGAAGAGGCAAGAACCCTTCCCGAGCCCACCGGACCCACCGCCAGATTCCCCGGCAGCGGTGTCCCACCGAGGGCCTCTTGCTGGTTTTGTTTTTTTTAATGTTATGATAAAAAAAAAAAAAACACGAAACCAAAGTTTTGCTCTCTCTGCCTATTACCCACATCGTTACTTCATACGTGACCCAAGCCTACTCCTCGTCCCTTAGCGACACCCAAAGCAAGGCCCTGCTCCAAGGCTCAGCTCTGGGATAAAGTCACTGCCGATACCCTGCCCGATTTCCTCAGGACGTTCTGGAGAAGAACAACCAGGTCGGTATTTGGGAAGGTGAACCCCAGGAGAGTAGGTGAGGCCATTTCACTAAAGGATTACTTACTTATGGTTTCTCAGTCATAGAATTTAAGAGCTGCATATTAATAAAAATGATTCCATTGTGAAAGGCTAACGACACCTTAAGTGGCTTGCTGAAGGCCAGAAAGCATGCCAACGGCACAGGTAACACACACGTACAGGTCTCCTGATCCTCTGTGCGATGCTTTCCATTTATTTATTTTTCGATTTTGCAGCCAAGGGGGATTGATACCAGGGCCTCGCAGGTTGGAAGCAAGGCCCTGAGCTCCTCCCCCAGCCCCAGCCAGGGCTTTGTAGACACAATGGGCCCTTATTTTTTTGGTACAATCAACGACACGTCACAGGGCCAATGCTCTTTAGTTCTGACAGCTGGAGGGCCCAGAGAAACGGAGAGCGGACAGTTGGGTGGCCATGGCCACTTCCAACTCAGGTCTACATCTGCCACGGCCCAAGGACACCACGTATGTTCACCTTGCGTGAGGGGCCTGCTCCGAAACAAAGCTGAAAGGACACGTCCATTGGCAAAACCTTGGCAGAGCATGCCGGAGGCAGGGCGACCTCGGAGTCACCCCGCCTGCTTTTTTTATTTGGATAAACCTTAGGGGGATGATGTACCCAAGGGCCTGGAGCTCAGTAACAGCCCCAGCTGATGAAAATCAGAACTCTGTTTTCTCGGATCATTAAATGTGGACTGATTAATTACCACAGTTTTGGGCAGATTTTTCAATGTCTTGGAGCTGTGTCTTCAAATATAAAACATAGTAAAACATATTTTAAATTAGTGAAAGATGAATTTTATGGGCATTGATGTTTTTAAAATACCATATTAAATATAACAAAAATTTCAGAATAAAATTTCAGGAGAATTGCCTAAATTATCTAAGAAGGCATTGTCCCAGTGAAAATCTATACTTACGGAACAACTAATTTAATACACAAATCAGTTGGTCAAAATATATGGGCCCAAACTTCAATAGGTTCTGAAGAGTCATTCAATAAAATGTTAAGAGTTCTAAATAATTCTTGAAAACCTTTTTAAAGTAGATTTAGAATGAATCCTCCTGAAGTATAACATAATTTAAAAAGTCTTACTCTCAGAGTCATCAACTGTGTGAAAGAGGCCCATTTCTACCATCAAGAAAATAAGACAAAAATGTCTACTCCTATCATTTAAAATCATTCCTGGAAATTCTGGACAACATAACAAAACACAGACAGAAATAAACTAGGCATGTATCAGAAGTAAGGACATAAAATTGTTAATACTTTCCAAAGTTATAAAATTATATTAAGAAAATGAAACAAAATAAAAAATCATCTGGAATGCTGTGAAAGTTAGTAGTTAAAACATGAACAAAATAAGGACAGGGAAATACGAAAGTTATTTCACAGTATTACTTATAACTAGTTTGGAAACAATGAGATAAAAATCTGATTTTAAAAAATTTGAGTGGAAACTTGCATTCATCACGTTCCACTGCTGTCTGCCTTCTGTCTCAAATGTCTCACTGGGTACCAAGGACCCCACCAAGGCCACCAGCTGCTCTTCAAGTCCGGAGACCCGGGACCCGTTCACCACTCCCTACCTTCTCTCCTTGGCTCGTTCATACATATTGGTGACCGGGGAGTCCTCTGCATCCCCTTTCACTACTCTCTTACCTCCCTGCCACAGTCTCCCCGAAACCTGCCCGAAACACAGACAGGATGGTCTGCTCCCCTTCCAGTGACCCACTAAAGACACTGGGGGTCCTCATGGAAGGAGACCCAAGGTTCCCGCGGCCGCTGGGCTTGGCTTTCCTCATTCAGATGCTGAACTGGAGGATGGGACAGGAGGACTGCTATGGGTTCGAGGCCAGCCTGGGCTACATAGTGAGACCCTGCCTCAAGAAAAACAAAACAAAAACAATCAAGTTCCGGAAGTCCCATGCCTGCGTCACATGCATGGAAATCCGGGGGCCTTTTGCATTCACTGCTCCCTTCCTCCAACAGGGGCTCCCTTACCTCGGCCAGCCTGCTGTCCGCAATCCTCCAAAACACCTCGGAGCGCGCCTCCTCCCCGGACACTACCAGGATCCAGGACTCCCGGCCACGGCGCTGCCTGCGGGGGCTCCTCCCACTCAACCCATCCTTCCACTCCCTGAGCTGCTCCTCCGTGTTAGCAAGCTCAGGGCCTCGTGTTTTAGCCCCTCCTTCATTCCTGAAAATACTGTAGATGACCAATGAACGTTTTCTGAACACCAAAGGAAGTAGCTTTGTAAACTATACCATGTCGTGGACATTTCCATGAATGTAAATAAAGGAAAACATCACTTCACCGTCCTTATATAGGGAGGGTAGATTATTACCTAATAGTTTGGCTAGGTAGAATTCTAATGGCAGGTGGTTGTAACCCGAAATTATGTTAAATTCAAGCATAACGGCATGAGTACACAAGTGAAATATATTTAAGAGTTTTTAAAAGGAGCCCAAAATTTAAGGACAGTCTATGAAGATATCAAAGCCTGGCCTGGGGGGCACGGTCCAGTGTTTAGAGTGGTCGCTTAGCAAACACTAAGCCCCAGTTTGATTCCCCAGCACATGAGCCCGGCGTGGTGGTGCAAACCTGTAACCCCGGCACGAGGGAGGCTGAGGCAGAAACATTGCTATGTATTTGAGGCCAGCCTGGGCTACATAAATGAGTTCTGGACCAGCCTGCACTGCGCACCAAGACTCTGCCTCAAAAATAAAAATATTAAAAACCGTAATACTTAAAAGAGTAGGGCCCTGGCAAAATAACAGAAGGGAAGTGAGTGCCGTGTAAGTGGTAAGTAGCATGCGTTCCTACTTCAGAAGTCTGAGAAAAGACGCCTTCTATCACAAAGACAGTCTCCACCCAGGGAATGGAGTATTCACAACATCTACCTCTCTTCTCACAAATACACAAGCTCCATCTGTATGAAAGAATAAAAAATAATTAAAGGAAGAAAATTTAGTAAAAGAAGAAAGGAATATTCATTAAGCCCATGGAATAACTGCAATGTGCAAATCTAGAGAAAACAGACAAGTCACAAATTAAAATGCAACAATGGTAATTCAGCTCAAACCCCACTCAATTATTTAAACTATGCCTAATCATGACTATAAAACTAACAAAGAATAGAGATATTAATTTTAATGATATTAAAAATAACCCCAAGGCTTTGGAGGATAGCATAAATTAAACACTATTATGCACAGTTAATGAGAGTGAAACCTGTAAGAAAAGTTTCAGGAAACTTTTAGTGATATTTTGACAAAGAACTTTCAAATTTTGGACATTCTTACTAACGGAATTATTTTTGCTATCGGTCGAACTATATCCACCCAGGATCCATTTGCTGACCCTGTAGAATCTGGCTTCATTCAGCAGCAGGGTCATCGCAGATGTAATTAATTAAAATGACATAATATCCGAGTGGGCTCATCACCTACTGTAAAAAGGGAAAATGACGGGATACTTGCACACACAGAAGGAACATCATGTAGAAGGTGACAGTGGACACTAGACGGGCAACCTCCAGAGCCGTGGGCAGCTCCCTCCCACGCCTGCCGGGGACCCGGCTGCCCCCGCTCCACCCAGACCTCCAGCCCCAGAACTCCAGACCACGCGCTCCTGCCATTCTAAGGCATTCGGCTGGCGACACTGTGACATGGGAGCTCTGGTAAACAAACCTCCAAACACTGTTATAGTTCCAAAAAGAAAGCAGCCATTCCTACAAGGGAATAAAAGCCACATAGCCCTTGCACTTCGTTAGATGCTCAAAATTTTCTCTGTGAAGTATGAATTTCCCTGATTTATAAACTGTGGTCTCGAAGCACAGGGACCCTTCCTTCCTCACCTGGAATGACAAACGTTTCAGTCCTCTCAAAACTCAACTCTGAGCTGCAAGTGGGACGTCTCCTTCCGAGGGTCGCTCACACAACCCTCAAGTGGGACAAATAAGGACCCCGAGTCACGACCCCATCCACTGTGGATCTTCAAAAGCGGAGAGCGAAACCGTTCCACGGCAAGGGGATGACTGTTCACTACAAATGGTTCAGAGGCGTGACGTGCCTCTGTGGTACACGCCACCCTAATTCCCTGAGCTTGTGGCCGACTTCCTGTCGTGGAGAGGGTCACCTCTGAAGCCAGCCCTGCATCCCTGCTTTGCTGGGCTCCCGAAGTCCTCCCACAGACCGCGAGGACTGAGTCACGTTGTGGCCTCCCTGACCACAGGCTCCTGGAAGCGTGGCACCAGCTGGCCACCTCCTCTGGTTCAGCACGCACGCACGCTCGCTCATGTAAAGTCTCACAAACATGCCAGCCGCTACCTCAGGCACAGCTTAGAAGGGTCTGCCCTGGCATTGGAGTGGTTATGATTTAGAACACACAGCGGGGCCTAGCCAGCATGGCCTCTTCTGCTCCACACACGCACAGGCCTCACAGCTGTTGCTGTGCCACAGTGGGGACATCAACAAGGAACACAGAGGCTCTGCATAACGGCAATCCGGGATGAAACTTGAAATAAGGCTGCCACAACCACTAGTCACATTCTGTCTTTTGATACCAGTAAAATAGGTATTAGAGTAAAGCTTTTGTCAATACAAATGACACCATCAGCTGACACTGTTCTACATTAAATATCTTTGATATTGTGCTACATAAAAATGTATCTAATTCCAGTATGGCCAACTAGCACCTCCTACACACCGAACCGCAAGCCGCCTTGCAGACGTGTGTTTTCAGGACTGTGGCTTCACTTTCTTTCCTCCCGTGTTACATGATGTAGGGAGACCCCCGAGAGCTAGACACCTCTCCAGTCAGTGTTTTGCAAAATGGGTTTTAGTCTGAGAACTCGAAATACAATAAAGGAACTGCTTTTTCTGCCTTGCCTGGCAGCCAACTTTCAGGGCTGCCTTCGACTCAAATTTCAGCACAGCACGGCCCCCGGTCACGGGGGGCGGATCTTTATTTCCCCACTTTAGTCCTGAGTCATGCGGTAGGCACATGTGGAATGTCTGCACAGACAAGGGCTGGGAGAAGAGGAACGAGTGTGGGGAGAAAGAAAAGGGGTGACTCTTCCGTTGATACCAGAGAGCGGCCAGCGGCAGCAGGCTGAGAAAGGAGGCTCGCGCCCTGTCCACTGTGAGCGCAGCCCGGCGCCTCGTTCCCCGCAAACTCTCCGATCTGAATCACTTTTTAAGGGCAAAGGGGTGGGCACAGATGCTTACTGATTCCCCAAACCCCCATCTCTAATGTGTTATAGAACTTGGAATTCATGTACATATAAATTAACAAAATTTTAAAATAAAAAATTTAAAAGAAGATAGTGAGTTAAGCTTCTTCAGTAACAGTTGTCATTGTTAAAGAAAAAGAAAGAGCAAACTTGAAAATATTCTTCTTCAAGTGAAAGTTTTAAGAGCCAGAGGCATTTGGGTGGTTACCGGGCTGTTTCACGCCCGTGTCTTATTGTGTCTCCTCTTCAGAATGACATGGGTACCGGCGACCACTCTCTTTGGAAGGCAGGGAGTTGTCCACCCTGGGAAGCCCACAGTGGCCCCAGCCAGCTCTACAGATCTGACCACTGCTCTGCAAACCCAAGTCCCAACCCCCGGTCCTTCTTCCTCTCTCCAGACTGGATCAGAACCACCGCATCACTCAGATTTGCTAGGTGAGGCACAGAGACCAGGCATTTGCCGGCTAGCGAGCCCAGTTAAGCTGACGCAACCCAGGGGAGGAGGCCAAGGCCTAAGTTTTACTCAGATGAGAAACCAAATCTGAGGAGTTACAGAACCAGATTTCTAGGCAAAGGTTGTGAATGAGCTAAAAGTAGAGAGACTAAAATCCTGTATAAACAAACTGCTGGTATTCCAGCCCCTTGTCCCCAGAATCCTGTACACATGAGCTGTTGACCTCCCAGGCCCTTGTCCATGATCTCCTAGAATGCAAAATCCAGTACACATGAGCTACTGGCCTCCCAGTCCCTTGTCTACAAGCTCAGGGGACCCAGAATCCTGTACACCTGAGCTATTGATCTCCCAGCCCCTTGACCTTGAATTTGTAGAACACAGAGAGAGCTGAACCTCCTCAGTGGGCAGCCTGGTGCTTTTCCTCCAGGGAGCAGAATAAAAAGCTGGAAAACAAGGGTCCCAGAATGGGATCTGTGCATGCCTCAGACACACATGGACGCCCAGGGAAGACTCAGGCCTACCACCTACACCATGTAATCCACCAGTCACTGCGGCACCTACACATGCCACGCCCACTGTTCTTTTTATTCTTTTCCTTGTGGCACTGGGACCAAGCCCAGGGCCTTCACGTGGAGCTACATCTCCATCCTGTTTGTAACTTGTGATGACGAGACAGAGTCTCGCTGAACTGCTAAGTACAGAGTGCTGGGAACGCAGGTCAGTGCCACGAGGCCCGTCTGCCTCACTGTCTTATATGAGGCAAGAGACAAGGATCATGGGACAGGGAAGGACAGACATATGACCTGACAGACGGACGGAACCAGACCAGCATCGGACCCCCGTGGCACACAGTTGACACATGCTGTGGTCAGGCTCAGAACTGGCCTTTCAAAAACATATACGTGCAATTCTCTACAGGCACTAGAGGGTCTTTCCCGTCATACGAATAAGATAACATATAGTAAGTCGTTCAGGAAATAATGAAGCAGCTCTTGTATATGAAAAGCCTGGTAGCTGAAATGAAACCATGAGGTACTAAAAACTCTGTTCAGGAAATTGTTCACAATCTGAACACCTTTTAAAAAGGGAAGGAAAATGGAACATAATAAAAAAATAGAGATAAATTCTGCAAGTCCAACCTCAAGCTGAAGAAATTCCAAAAGGATATAATTTTTGAAGGAAAACTATCTGTGAACTTCATAGAAATGTTACCACAGACATCCTGCACAGCTGACGTTTGTACCCCTTGACTTACATTCTGGAAGCTTCAACTACACACACCAAAAAAAAATCATCTTTAAAAAATGTTCCCACAGAAAATATTTTCAGCTATGAATATTCTCCTAGAAAAAAAAGAAGCATAGAAAAGCATCATAAAGATTCTTTCTCGGAAAGTTCTTAACCTCCATGAAACCAAAGAGGAAAGCCCCAGAGACAGAGGCCAAGGGTCCTGTGAGGACAGGCTGTGTGTCCCCACCGTGGCTGCCAGGGAGCCCAGAAAGAGCTGCGTGCCAGAGCAAGGAGCCCTGACTGGTGGAGGTCTGGGGACTCACACGACTCAACGATAGCACTTCGAAAGTATGTTTATCAAATAATTCTGAAAACTGACTAATAGTTTTGATGGAGCAGCAGAAAATTATTAATAATAATGTCATCTAAAATTAAGCAAACGAAGGAACAGTGCAATCAATAACCCTAAGGAAAACAAAGCGTGTTTGGGTGAGCGAATTTAATAACCGGATTCCCTGGAGCCTGCAGTGAAGGATGTTGCAGCTACAGGAAACGCAGACGCTGTCGCTGCGGGAAGCACAGCCAAGGGCGGGATGAGCCAGGACAGGGTGCCGAAGGATTCCATCCCCAGCTGCCGCGAAAACTAACAGACGTGAGAGGGGAGGGCCCAGACGCAGCAGCACGAGCCATTGTTTCGACGTGTAGAATGAAGTGAGAAGCCAGGAGAGTTTCAAAAGGCTTTGGTCAACTAAAATTCTGTAAAGACCAGAGACCTGTAAGGCCTACAGTGTTTCATTAAAAACATTTGGGTGTGGATTAGAACAACGTACTTTAATTAAACACATAACCAGTTTCATGAGAATGTCTTGGGTCAGCTTTGCTGAGTGGCCCCACACTGTACCAGCTTTGCTCCCCAGTGGATGAGAAGCCCCCCCCGGGGGGGGGGGCGCACGCCCCACCCTTCCTCTGTTCCTTGCACTTCCGCTGGTCTCTCTTCCTTTGAATCAAAACCTCTGTTCCTGTCGCATGCACTTTTCCTGCTTTCAGAAAGACTCGGCGCGTGCGTCTTGGAGGTAGGCTGCCCATTCACCTGCGGATGGTGTATAAGGCTTGTTCGGGCTGGGGCAGCGACCGGCTTGCTCAGACGGTGTCCTGCAGCAGCTCCCTTCCCGCGTCTGCTGTGCCACGGACGGAACGTCATTCAAATCCCATGTCTTTGCCCCTCTCGCCTTGGGCTGTGGGCGTCAGAGGCGGGTGGTGTGCACATGGGGAACTCTGTAGTGTCAGGGGCCCAACCAGGGCAGGCGGGTGCCAGGCCATGTGGAGTCACGGGCAGGTGGCCTGCACACCTGTCCCAGGTGCTCCAGGTGCCGGGGGAGTACAGAACTGGGAGGCGGAGCGGGGAGCAGGTGAGGTGGGGAGCAGGTGGAGGGGGCCCTGCGTCTCATGCCAGTCCTGTCCATATGGTGGAAGTGGGGATACATTTTGGTTTAGAAAAAAGAAGTATGTTCTTCTACTCCAAAAATATTTATAGAATAGAGCCACAAACAGCAGAGGAAAGAGAACTGTTGGAAGAGGGCAGAGGGAGCCACCTCCATGCCTGCTCACCTCAGCGCTGCGAAACAGAGGCAGGGAACAGCAAGTGAAGAAAGGAAGCCTGCGCCCGCCGCCAGCCAGGCACCCACCTGAGCGGCCAGCCTGTAACTACAGGCAGAGGGAACAGAAGCCGGAAGGCGCTCACAGGCCTCCAGGTGCTGGCTTATCAAAGGAGGGCCTTTGGAAAAACTATGGTAAATACGTTGGAAGAAACACGAGATGAAGAACTTCACCGCAAAGCAAAACCTCACATTAAAACTAACCGGGCTGCCAAAGTTAGGAATTGTAAAACAAACCAAAAATGAAACAGATTTAGCCACAGATGTTGATCAGGGCGGATGCCTAAGATTCGGACACTTTGTGGAATATTACGCGGAGCAATCAACAGTGTGGTGTGGGTGGGTGTGTCCCTCCCACAGTGTGGGGCACGGGCTGGGGACGTGAGAGGGAAGCAGGGGGATGAGTTGAGGAGCCACAGCCCTGGTCCCTGAGGGCGACGGACGGGCAGGGCAGTGTGAGCAGGAAGCGGCCAGCGAGCTGGGTTTGAAGAACATGAATCAGGCCACTAACTCACTGATGAGCTAGGAGAGAGGGCTCTTTGGAAGCGTGATGTTCTTAAAGAGTCACGCAGAAGGGCCCCGTACACAGGGCCCGGGCGCAGGCTCAAGGCTCCGCAGAGATCTGGGTTGGAAATACGAGCTGAGCTCTTAGTGAACGAACGACAGAGAAAACCACAGGTTGGGCGGAACTGCAGAGGGCGCGTGCCAGCTCCCTGCAGGAGCGGGCAACGCGGGCATGGGCCAGGGGCACGGGGCAGGGAAGCCCGGAGAGAGCGGCCCTCGGGGCAGAGGGCTCAGGGAAGTCGCGGACACAGATGGCAGCTGCGATGCGACCAAGGCTGGCTGGGGCTCGCTCCTGACGTCAGCGGGCACTGAGGAAACTGTGAAAAGGGCAGGAGAAGCAGGGGCGGAAAGCAGACAAGGCTGCAGATGCCCTCCTCACCGCAAGCAGGCGAGAGAAAGAAGCAACGTGGAGTATCACACAGCCATCAAGAAAGAAGCGCTGTCATCTGGCAGAAAACGGACGCGTCTAGAGGTTACCACGCTGAGTACAACCAGCCAGGATCAAAAAGACAAGGCGGACCCAGAGGCAGCAGGGGCGAGAGGCAGGGGAGGAGGAGGGAGAGGGGTGCAGCGGGCAACGGGGTGGGCTGCTCAGAGCCCTACACGCCGAGACCCCCAAAAGTGAAGCTGGGGAAGGGGCGGTGGCCATGTCACACGCGTGTGTGACACGCGCAAACCCGCTCTGTGCGCCCAATAAGCGGTAACAGCGCTGACGCGAGGGACGAGACAACAGAGGAATGGGGAGGGAACTCAGAGTCGGGTGTGGGGCAGGCTGCTTCCACACCGCGGAGGTGCGGGCCCCAGGACATCGGAGCAGGCCAGGAGCGGCCCAGGCGTGGGGAGTCCTCTCTGCGTGAGCCAGGGCGACGTCTGGGCAGAGGCGCGCAGCCCAGGACGTCAGGGCACAGACGCCAGGACAGCAGAGGTGGGAAAGCGGCGGCGTCCTCAGAGTGTGGCAGGAACAGGACAGGAGCAGAAAGAAAGGGAAGGTGGCGGCCTCCCGGGTCCCTGAAGCACAGCCACCGGGCCATGCAGGGGGCCGGGGAGACCCGCTGCCTCCCAGGGACCGGGCCACCGGGACCCAAGCGCACCTGCCCAGCGCAGCCGCCTATGCGGAGAGGAAAGGATGGACTACACCTGGGAGCCCATGGCCTCCTCCAGGACAGCTGTGAATTCCCAGGAGAACTGGCCTGAACTCACTGTGGAGCCCAGGCTGGTCCTGGACTTGTGGCAGTCCTCCTGCCTCAGTCTCCCGATTACAGATGTGCGCCACCACACCCAGCCTATGTGGTGCTGGGGAATCGAACCCAGGGCCTTGCCTTTGCAAGGCAAGGGCTTTAACTGCTGTGCCATTCCTCCAGCCCCTGGCCTGGGGCTTGGGAGATGCGGGGTGCTTTACTCTTCCCCGAGTAAAACCCTCTCAGAGTTGGCGAGCGGTGTCAGAATCCCAGAACAGCTCTGATTTAAAGCAAATGGGCAGATCAGCCTTTGAGAGCTTTTCTCAGAAAAAATTATTTATGATGATGACACACGTAAGTAGTTTCAAATTGTGAGATTGCAAAATTGGCCCTCCATCTGCTGGCCCTACTTAAAGAGGCGGCTGCGAGACCTGGGCCCTCGGCCACGCCTGCCCGGGCTGGCCCGCATCAGCGGGGTGCCGCTGCTAAAGGAGCCTTTTCTTCAGCAATTCCCTGGCATCTGATGGCCCTGTGAGTCTCCAGCAGGGACACAGCCACCAGCAAGTGATCCAAATGAAACTCCTAATTTCTGGGTGAAAATGTTAGTGGCCAAAGTTGGTAACAGCAAACCCGTGACAAACTTCAGCGGCATGGGCCTGTCTCCCGTGTTATAACTGGGAAGCGCCGATTCACAGAGGCGCACACAGCTCAGCGCGTGCGCCTTTCCCTCCTTATAGTCCTTCAGGGCCATGGTCGCCAACCCTTCTGCCACCAGGGACTTGCGCTGCAGATCTGGCCGCAAGCTCAGGCAGCAGCATGGGTGATGGGGAAAGGCTACAAACAGACGAAGCTTCGCTCCCTTACCCGCTGCTGCTGCATGGCCCGCTTGCCGGGACCTGGTGGCTCCTGCTCCAGAGAGAAATCCCACGGAGCGTCAAACTGAGCACCTTCCCCCACGCGTGCACAAGCGGGCTGGGTGACCTGGAGCTTCCGGAAGCTCCTGGGAATTGGAGGACAGCGGGAGTCATGGGTGGCACATGCCCTACCTAGCCCAGCTACCCTTAGGTCAGCTTGGGTGAAGGGAGGGGGCACAGACAGTTGGTGGGGGGCAGAGCAGAGGTGGAATTCAGTGACCTGCGTGGCACTACCAAGCTCACAGCCCCACCGGGCAGTCTGCTTCTGCCCAGACCCCAGCTGAAGGGCCGTGTCGGGAGGACCACCCGGCCACCATCCACCGACGCCTGCCTCGTCCCAGAGGAGGTGCAAAGTCCCGTCCTCTCGCCAAGGCCTTGCTCCATTCTCCCACTGCTGTCCCGCCTGTGGTGACCCTCTCTTCCTGTCTGCCTCCTGTGCTGCCTGGCACCTCCCCCTGCGCCTTCCCCCATTCTAACCCCTCTCCTAAAAGTCCAGGTCCTCCACCCACAAGGCCAGGTGCTGCCTGGCCTTCCCCCGTTCAAGTCAAATCGCTTTCTTTGTGACTCTCAGCTCTCCACAGAAGGAAACTTTCCTCTTCTACAGTTCTCGGCTCTCCAGTCCTCTCAGCATTCTAACCTTACGTGTTGTACGCCGTTGTGTCTGTTGTGTTGCGGTTGTGACGCTGTACTGTGGTCACGTCTGTGCCCGCCCTCCCTACAAGAGCACAACTGAGTCTTCTGAGTGTGCCTCGTACCTAACAGCCCATAATGGGGGGCGAGAGCTGCCAGCCCTTCCTGTACGATGGGGACAGGACAAGCCTGGCCGCTCTTACCGCTCTTACTTCATGCATCAAGAACAATTAGGGGAAAGAAAGCAGGAAACGGCATTCGAGTTACAAGGGAAGCAGTTAAATCACTCACGTTTTCAGGCACCACGATTTCATGCACAGAGAAACCTGTACACTCCACTAAAGAGCTCAGAACTTGCAATTTAGGAAAACTGTAGGATACAAAATCAACTTACAGAAAACAGTAGGATTTTACACACTAATAATGCACTTGCTGAAAAACAAATTAGGGCGGCAATCTCCTTCACAGCAGCTACAACAAAACAAAACAAAACAAAACCAGGAATAAATTTAACCAAGGAAATCATGAGATGTACAACACACTGATGAAGTACGTAACACAAAAAGAAAAGAGACGTATTACGCTCATAAATCTCAGAATGCAATAAGATGATAATTACCAAAGCAGTTTGCAGGTGCGTGTGCTCTCCCCTGGAACATCAGCAATTTCCTTCACCAACACCCTTCTTCAGTTCACAGGGACTCACAAAATAGCCACGGTCACCAAAGACAGGGGGAAGGCATGGGCCTCGAAGGCCACGGCATAAAAACATACCTCCCAGCTACAGTAACACAAGAGCGCAGCCCTGGTGTAAAAACAGGCCATGGGTGGGTGGCCCAGAGCACGGAGCCCAGAGGCAGACCTGTGTTCATACAGACGCTTGGCCTTTGTCAGAGACGCAGGAGGACTGCGTGTTTGAGCCCAGCCTGGGAAACTTAATGACTTGGCAAGACCTTGTCTCAAAATCAAAACCCAAAATGGGCTGACTATGCGGCTCCACGAAGGCCCATTCCATTGCCAGCACCACATACACACACTCACATGCGCACGCGTACGTGATACAAAGACACACAGTAGGGGAAAGACAGCCTCTCCAACAAGTGGTTCCGGGCAAGCAATGTCTGTGCCTACGTAGAATCAAACCCAGAACCCTTCCTTGTGTTCACAGTGGCAAGCTCAAAATGGATCAAAGACCCAAAGGCCAACTGTGAGATGGGCACAAGAAATCACTGGGAAACCCTTCGAGGTACTGGTACAGCGGCCAGTGTCCTCAGGCGGGATCCCAGAGCCTCAGGGAAAATAGAGAGGGATGAACAGGATCCCCTCAAGCTCAGAAGCCTCTCCTGGCCCAGGAAACAGTCCACCAAACCAGGAGGGGAGTCACCGAACGAGAAACAAATACAGGCAAGCTATCCACCAAGGGCTCGATCCCCAGAATGTGTGGGGCACTCAAGAACCAAACGTTAAAATCAGGAAAAAAAATCAGCAAAAAAGAGAAAAAACGGCCTAAAGAGGAGACACCTCTCAAAAGAAGGCAGGGATTGGCCAACCACCATAGGAAAGAGTGCGCCACCTCACTCTTCACCAAGGAAACACGTCACCTCACCCCGACTCAATGGCCACAGACTGAAAAGACAAAATGTAACAAATAACGGCAAGGATGTGGAAAGAGACCCTCAGATTCCACGTGGGGAATGCGGACTAGAGCAGACATGAGGAAACTCCTGTGGACAGTGCACAATAAGTACAAACACAGCCACTGTGAGATGTGGTCAATCTATTATGGGTGTAAGTGCAATGATGACGCCATGGCACCAAAGACAGACTTCTGCTCACAGCTGCTAGCACACGCGTCCCCCAAGGTGCCCGCCAGTGGATGAGTGGGCAGAGAGAACGCGGCATGTATAAACAAGGAATACCACTCCACCGTGAAAAAGAATGAAGCCTCGCAGGAATGAGAGCTTGTTTATGTAACACGTCAGAACCGGAGGCTATTCCATCAACTCACGTAAGTCTGGTGGGAAAAGGCGCACACTGCGCATGCTCAGTCAGCTTTGGAGAGGGCCAAGCTGGCCTCGCAGAAGAGGTGGGAGTGTGGCCACTAGTTTGTGAAAGTCAGGGAGATTGGCACAGCAAGGCGGGGACTCAGGACTCCACGGCAGAGCAGAGAAACGGCCTGCGGTTCTTCTCCAAGACAGCAGAAGTCACCGCAAGACACACTTCCAAATGACTGGATGTGTACAAAATTCCCAACTCACACACGTGATCCCTGGAAGAGATGGAAGTCCTTGGCACCTTGATTGGGTATCACGCATGCTACATAGACACCGAGGCATCAGCACGCACCCAGAGCCGTCCACACATCATGTCTCAGTGAAAGCCCGGGCAGACGGTCGCTAGCAGCAGGGGGCCGGCGCAGGCCTGCGTTCCCACTGCTCATGCTGACTCCAGACCTCACAGCACCCGTGGCGCCTCTAAAAACTGCTTGATGGTGTGAACCATACCCTAAAATAAAAACTCACTTAAAAATAAAAGATATTCTCCTTAAACTGTTCGAGATCCCAGCATTTATATTCAGAATGACAGAATGGTCTTTATTAGTTGCTAATAACAGTGAAGACCACTGCCTACTCAGGCGTTGGCAACGTGCACAGGCATTTTAAAGCAAGTGAAGTTCTTTGCTAATGAGCTCTACATACCTAATTTCAACACCAGAGGCATCGTTTGATAGAAAAATATTTTTTAGGCATGATGAACTTGGTCAATGGTGAGTCTTTACTATAAAGTTCTCTGATGTGTGTAGAACAAGTTCCCCCTAAAAGTACATTTCATCATGTACAACTTGCATGCGTTAATTAAAAATAAATGAAAACAGACATTTAGAAAACTCCATACGTCTACATAAAAGCAAAGGACAAGTCAAAGAGCAAGATGGGTCCACAGTAAACACCGACTGGCGGCCTCCTCTGGCCACGTCTACCTAAACAGATATGGAAAGAAAAGTCCCCAGGGAGACCGGGATATTAATTCTAGGAGTCACCTCGTCTATGCAATAAGGAAAAAGTAGGTTAATCACATGTGACTGACTTGAATTTGACTTGGAAACAGCCTTTGGTTGGATTTTTGAAAACAGGAGATTCACACAGCCTTGGGGGCGAGTTAGCAGAGGTCTAAATACAGACAGGAGGAGAGCCAGAGGGAAGGCGAGGCTCCGGGTGAGGAGGGGACCCCAGGGCCTGGCATTGTGGGCGTGGGCCGGGGGGGGGGCGGGGGGGGCTGAAGGGGACAGGGTCTTCACTCTGAAAAACAAGGCAGTTCTGCCCAGATGGCGCTACTTCTTCTTCCTCTGAGAGGGAGGCCTTGTCAGATCCTTAAATCTAAGCAAAGAAACACTTTCCCTGTTGCTGTCAGGCTAATAAATGGAAGCTTAAAAAACATGTTTGTTGAGGTCTCCAATGAGAAAACGTCTAAAGCCCTTGGAAAAGACGAACACGTGATGATGTCATAGGCAGCTGCGCCCCAATGTGCCCATCACTCCTGGCACCTGTGTCAGTCTACTGTGTAGGTGCGGGTCTCCTGGATTAATTATCTGAATGTCTGCCTCCCCAAGGAGACCCGTCAACACGTCACATGCACAGAGGACTTTACTTTTCACGCATCACCAGCAGCTATCAGCTCGCCTAGGGATTCTGCACAGTCCGTTCCTTGGCGCCAATGCTGAAGGTATTTCCACGCGCAAGCCGGGAAGCTTGCTTAAGATGCAGCCCAAAGGCCGCACTCACGGGCAGTGCAGTGCTGAGGTTAGCAGGATACTGCACGTAATAGGCACTACCGCACGAGCGGCTGTACAACAGGGCTCTTACACCACCATGGTTACGACACTGCACAGGACATGCCTTGTGAATACTTGCTGGGTAATGTCTTTTGTGACTCCGTTATCCCAAGAATCAAGTCCCAACACAGAGATTAAGAGGAGCACAGTGCAAACAGGCCACGCTCAGTCCTAGATCCCTCATGCCACGTCCTGGCATCCCCGAGTTAAGTTTCAGAAGCACTCCAGCCTGCTCGGGCTCAGCTCGGCGGCCACTGGGGTCTCACTTCCTGCCATCCAGGGACCTGAACCACAGCCAAGACCTCAAAGGCAGGCACTGTGGACGGATGAACCAACCAAGCCGGCATCCCCTCCCCAGCCCCCCAGGGAATCCCGACACCCCATGCCGAAGTCCACGATGGGCAGGAAGTGGGGATCCAGTACCAGCCAGGATCCACGACAGACTGTCGCCAAATAACGGTCTGCGGGAACAACACTGGGGAAAGACACACAGCTAGTGCGTCATCAGCAAAGTTTGTCAACAGCAAGAACACTCGAAATTAAGAAATAAATCTCAGCAGGAAAATGCCAGTAGCAGGGACGGAGCCGAATGGAAAATTTTAAGTCCTACCACAAACTCAATAAAGCAATGCTCTCTGAAAAATCTATCAACTAAAAGACCATGAGAGCTAATAAAAGGCTTCAGAAATAGGGCCAGTTATAAAATAAATATTCCCACATTGACAGCTTCTCTGTGATATCCAGTTAGGAAGGAAAATGAAACAGAACCCTGTTCAAAGGAGCAATAACAATATAAAATCTATAGAAACATCAATAAATACACAGAAACTGCATTTAAAAATCAAAAAATTATAGAAATATTGAAAACTAACCTCAAATAAAATGTTAAAACTATAGCCAGGAAGATATGAGAGGTCTTATCATCACAAACGTATCAACTCTTCTCAAATTGATCCACAGGTTTTAAGGAGCTCCAGGACAAATTTCAACTGATGCCTTAGGACGTAGGGAAAAACTCGAAATCAATCTGCAATGAAAATGGGAGAAACAGCCTCCACTGCCGACTGGCGCGTCCCAGGGCAGCACCAGTGGTGAGCTACTGCTCCGCACCACACAGGCAGGAGGGCTGAAGTCTCCCTCGTGGGGTCACGCCTGACTCACGTGCACACTGACGAGCACGGGCTGACCATCTAAAAGTGAAATAGAAACAAGCACCTTGCAATAAGGATGAAGTGGGTCTGAGTGGGTGGGAAACACCAGGCGACACGTTCCCACTTCACAACATGAACCTCCTCAGAGCAGAGCTCTGCAGAACCACAGGGCGCCGTCCCGCTGGTCCAGGAGCAGCATGGGCACCCTGCCACTGGTGAGGCAGAGGACCTGGAGCGAGGAGCTCAGGGTCCCAAGGGCTCTCCGAATTTTAAGAACCTTACTGATTTCATAAAAACACTTAATTGGTTTCTTGTTCCTCCCCCAAAGCAGGGTGCATACTAAAGTAAAAATACACATCGAGGAGTTGCAAGGAACATTTCAGCATTTCATACACAGGCAACCAGACTGAAGCTAACTCCACTTCCTGAAATGTAATGTATTTAAAAAACAAAACAAAACAAAATAACAGTGTTTCAAATGGAAAACACGTACTCGGCTGTGAACAACCCTTAGACCGAAGCAAGCTCTGTTGGCACCCACCGCTGAGGCCAGAAGCAATAGTGTTTCGAGGCACTGACCTCACCGAAGTGTCGCTGAGCCACGCCAGGCATGTGGCCAGACGGCAATGTTCAATCCACAGCCAGCATGGCATTTTTATGGCACAGATATTTCCTGCCCTTCTGTTCTAGGGTCAGAAGGTCTATGACCAAGCGGCCAGAAGAGGCGAGCTTCTGGAGGAACCTTAGGAATGATACTGTGTCGCTGTGCCCCGTGGCCACCTCTCTGTGCACTGGCACCCAGGTTCCTCCTGCGTGGATGGGGACATCAGCCCCGTGGAATCACAGCTCCGCTGTTTTGAGTCCATTTAACACGAGTCTCCTCGTCCTTGAGATACAGTTACGGACGTCCCTATGGTGGATTTTGGAGTAGCACAAACCAGTCCCTGTGGTAGACACTAGAGATACTCTGTCAGCTCATGGATGCCTTTCTTCCCTTCTGGCGCCCTCAACACAGCCTCTGGACGAAGAGCACAGGCCCGTTTTAGTGGACGTCTGACTTACCAGTCTTCCCCATTATAATCAGCGCTCTGGTTTTCAAGAATTCTGTTAATATTGAATGGTTTCTCTAATATGAGAAACCCGTATCAGTTATTTCATAGGGAATAATGGGAACCAGATGGGAGGGGCGAGGTGGGAAGGTTGAAAGGGAGAAGGGAAGGATTTGTAATTTTGCCACGATATGTATATGCATGAAATACTCAAGATCAATATAAACATTATGTGTTGTACCTACATGGATCAACAAAATGGGGAAAAATCCCAAAGTCAGATTGATAGCTTTGTATACTGTCTTTGAGCATTCTGGTTTTCGAGTGGAGTGTGCAATGGGACTGAGCCATCCTTTTCCCACAGAGGTGCCTGGGTTAGCCCCGCCACCTTCTGGCAGTGCTCCCCGGCTCTCAGCTTTACAGGGTACACCCCGCTGTTAACCAGGTGCTCGAAAGAACAGCTGGCTCATTTCTGAGCTCCTAAGTTGTGTGTATTGATCTACGTTCTTACCCTAGGATCAATACCTCTCTTAATTTATTACTATAACTTCGTTATATCACTAAAATCCTCCCTTGTTTTCATTTATGAGTGATGCCCTGGAAGTCCCAGCCTATTAGGGTTACAAGGGAGTGCTTGAAGAAAGACGACTAGACGGCTGGGCGGCTGAAACGTGCAGCATGCGGGGGGGGGGGGGGGGGGGGGGGGGGGGGGGGGGGGGGGGGGGGGGGGGGGGGGGGGGGGGGGGCACAAGGCCTGTTCTTTGGGAAGCTAAGGCAAGCGAGTCACAGATTTGAGCCCAGCCTGAGAAACCCAGCAACTTAGTGAGAGTCTGCCTCAAGGTAAGAAAATAAAAGGGGCTTAGGGTGTAGCTCAGTGGATTCAATCCCGAGTACTTCAGAAAAAATCAGCATTAGAATATTTGGCGGGGTGACAGAAGTATTTTTAAAACAGTGAAATCTAGGAACGAGGTGAACAGAATATCTCTTCTGTGCACACTTGAAAACTTGAGTATCAAGCTGGAATAAAAAATGATGCGATGTCTGTGACCAAAATGATATACCTACTTTTTAAAGACCCTTGTGTTAATATTTAAAGAGAGTTTATCTGTGAAAAATATCCACAGAGTTGTACAATGAATTGTATACCTTTTTTCATTTTATTTGCTGTAGGCAGCCCAGATAGCGAAATAAACTGCCTCTGCTTTTGGTATACCGGCCTCCTCTGGTAATTTTGCCAAATCTAGCCTCTATTTCTTAATCCATTTATTTGTAAGTCAATACTATAGTACCTGAACTATATCTCCATACAGCTGTTTCAAAAAAAAAGTTCAAGTTTCATAAATAAGCACACTGCTCCTTGCACACGTTACATCCAGACCATTCAGGGGGGAATTTCAGTGTTTTAAGGACACTGAACCTACAAACACGGCACGTGACCACATGTAGCCTGCTAGACCTCAGCTCCTCCCACTCGCACTGTACAGTGCGCTGCGTACGACTCTCACACAACTTCTCTTACAATTATTTCTAGGTTATCATTCCTTTTATGATGTTGTTAGTGCCACTCTTCTCAGTGTATTTTCTGTAGGTAGCTTGAATAAAGAAATAAATTGCCTTTTTTTGACATATTGTTCTTGTGGCCAGGAATTTTGCCAGATTCGGCCTGCCTGGCTCCCTCCCTTCCTCCCTCCCTCCCTACCTTCCCTTTCTATTCCTGTGGCCCTGAGAGTCAGTCCTCATAGTTCGTTAATGCCAGGCAAGGACTCCATGATCAATCTACATCCCAAGCCTAGAGTCCAGTTTTAAATTCTAGAAACTCGGCTGAGTAGAAGTCAAATTTGCACTTTCTACATATATAAATACAGCTTCTGTGAAGAGCAGAGCTGGGTCTTTACTTGGGTTTGGGTATACTAGTGGTCTTCTCCAGCCTCAGAGCTCATAGGTTTAAGTGACCTTGGATCAGGGTCATTTTCTTTTAACAAAGCTGTGCTTGCTCTGAACTTGTACAGAACTTCACGTGGTCACCCCACCCTGAGCAACGTGGCATGACCACTTACATGGCACATGGACAGGGGAAGGCGGCTTCCAGAGGCTCCCCGAGTTCACAGGGCGATGGCGTGCTGAGGCGACATGCACATCCGTGTCACTCCGCCGCAGGGACTTGACATCTGCAGACTCTGGTACCCAAGGTGAGTCTGGAACCGACTCCCAGAGCCACTGCGGGACGACAGTACCTTATTTCTTGGTGCTTACTTTATTTCAATGTCCAGGATCCTCAACAATGTCCAGTTGTAGCAGCAAAAACAGGTATTTTTGTTTTGTCCCTGATCTGGGGATTTTTCAACATCTTACCTTGAAAGAGGATGCTTGTAGTCTCATTTTATAGCTGACTTAAGAAGGTTTTTACCAATTTTCTGGACATTTTCTAAGCACAGTTGGATGGCTATCCTTATCACAGACCATCCATTCCTCTCTAGTGAGATGATCATATGAGTTTTCTTCTTCATGCAGATAATGACGAAGGCCATGGCTTCATATATAAATATTAATTAAATCCATGTCCTTAGATCAAGCCCAACTGGTGACTGTGACATGTGGGTTGCTAGGGTCTATTTAGCAGAGGTGTACTTATACTCACGAGTATCATGACTGTGTTCTATTCTTGTTTGACCTTATTGGATTCTATATTAAAGACGTGCTGTCCTAGAATTAGCCAGAGTGCTTCCTCTTTCAAGATTCTAGAGATTTTGTAAAAATCAGCATTGTTTGTTCTTTGAAAGTTAGATTGAATTTTCCAGTGATGGGTCCCATCTGTGCCTGGAGTTCTACTTGTGAAAAGGTTTTAAATTAGAGATTTAATTGCTTCCATTGTGGCAGGACTCTTCAGTTCCCACTTCCACACGCCTCTGTTACAGACATTGCATTTCTCTAAGTGTCTGTCTCTTTTATTTAAAATTTGAAGTTGACTGCCCTAAGGCACATAACATATTGCTATGGTCCCTCTGGCTAGTTTTGATTTTTACTTTTTAAAGTAGTCACGTAATTGTACATATTTAGGCTCCTTCAGGTGAAAACTTGAGATGAGACTCATTACTAATTTTTTTCTCCTTTACTGTCTTTAGTTTCATTTTATTTTTGAAATTGTATTTGTCTTTTTAAAGAACCAACTCTTGGCCTTGGTCCTGGCTGGACATGTGCTCCCCGGCCTTCATTTCTCCTCTGGCGTTTGTCTCCTCTCCCCTCTGGGTGGCTTTTCCCCTCTCCCTCCTTGAGATGAAGGTTACACCCGTGACCTGAGGCCACATAACTTTTTCTAGTATCACCAATAAAGGCTGGAAACTTCTCTCTAAATATAGTTTTACTACATTCTGCAATTTTCAGAGCACATTTGAAATCATTCATTTTATGCCACTTGCCCGTTCTCAATGGAATTTATTCTCTGATTCTGGAGTTAGTTCTAAACGCATACTTGAAAAAAAAATTTTACAAAAATTTCCAGAAAAAGAAGGATTGAGGTGGTAGCTTAATGAGTTTGCCGTGGACACCATCCAGCCTTGACAACGGAGATGCCAGGGCTCTTGCTGGTCATTTTTATCTTCATCTACTCCCCCAGCCATCATGACAGCCAAGTAAATCATTTGTAAATATTTCATGTGCAGATCGATTGAAACTATAAAGGTTCTTGTTAAAAACACAACCACATTAATTCCTACAATAACCTAGGAATCTAGTCTTTAAAACTTCCCAATTTTTAGATCTTAACTTTAATGGTTCATTGACCCAGGTTAGCAGTGATGGCCATATCTGAAACTAATCAATATATTGGAAGCATATTTCTTAATATCTGAACATTATTTCTGGCTGAGTTGCATGGGAGCACATTCTCTGGTTTTCTTCCTGTGCAATCTGTATCTGGTCCAATTTGGGCACCATGCTATAGGTACTTGAGTGTGTATGTGCACACGTGCACGTGTGTGATCTGCAGTCTGTGATTGCAGTGCCCCAACCACGAGCGTCAGCCCAGCATGCTCTTCGGCCCTGTGACTCTTCTCTTCCTGTCTGCTGTCCTATCAGATCTGGAGGACAACATATTTTCCATCTGCCATTCCCACTGCGGCCTTGTGGGCATCTTCCAAAATCCTATAGATTTTATTTGACAGATCTGGAAGCAACAGTCATTCGGCACATACAAATGTAGATTTACCTGGCAAACAGAAATTTTCACCATGAAGGTTCGTTTCGATGGTCCTTCGTGCCTGAATTTCCACTCACCCTGACGGTGATGAAGCCACCACAGCTTCCACGTGGTCCTCCAATTGGCAGCCTTCTTGTTCCAACCCAAGTCTTCACATGTTAAATGTGCCTTACTTACAATGTTGTTTTGTACGTACAGTTGAGTGACCTTTGCCTTGTCCCTAGACTCTGATTCATTTGGGTTTAATCAATCACGCTATGCTTTGTCTTCAAGTTTTCCTAGCTGGTTTCTGACTCTCCTTTCCTTATTTTCTTACCTGTTTTAAACAGTGGGATATAACCACCTCCTCGGCCTCCATTGGATAGCTGCTTCCCTAAGAGACTCCTGACAGGAGCTCAGCGCATCTGCCCCAAAGAGCCTCCACACCTCGCACGCTGCGCGCTCTTGGAGAACACTGCTCATTGCCGACCAGGAGACTGACCCGGTCCATCTCCTGAGACCTGGTGAGCTCTCCTCCTGCCTGCGGGGAGGAACCCACGGGAGGCGAGGCCGGGATATAAACCAGCGTGAGCTTCCTCTGTCACCCACCCCCGAGGCACTTGCTCTCAAACCCAGATGCTCAACTCTACGAAAGCTGTGAGGAGAAGCCACGGCCCCAGTGCACTCCGAGCTGAGCTCCAGCCGCAGCCAACACCAGTGTCCAGACCTGTGAAGGAGACACGCCGACAAAGGCCAGATGGCACCCCGACACAGAGATGAGCTACAGCGCCCCCACACGGGCTCTGACAGCATCATGTGACGACCAGTTTATTTGACTTCTTTTTGAGGTACTTTACTCCAAGGCAGTAATGCCAGACCATTAACTTATCAAAGTGTTTCTTTAGTGGCATCTTGGCCATCTCCATCAAATTCTACCAGACTGTGCATGATTACATTCATCTACAATTCCCACAGCCGCCCAACTCAAATGGCGTTGTGCTGCTTGGTGATTTCATGCGAGATTGTTAGCCTCACTTTGGAAATGAGTGTCCCCTAGAAGGGAACCACACACATCGCATCCTCTCCCCTTTCTCCCTCATCCCTCTGCTGCCACTGAGACAACTGGTTTTTCTTGTTGTAAAACTCCCTGCGGAAATTCAACCCCTTGGCAGTCATGAATTCTACTTGCTCTTACTTGCTTGAAGTTGTCTGAGTAATTTTTTTTTCCTTGAGAATATTTTCCTTGGGCAATGATTCTAGGTTGAAAGTTGCGTTCTTGTTTCATACGCTAAACTTATTCTTTTGTTTGGGAGATTTAATTATTTATGTTAAAAAGTCATCTGTTAAGTCTACAGCTCATTAAAATGGAGTCTCACTCAACAGCTGCTTTTCTCTCTCCATTTGTTTCTTCATAGTCGCGGTAGTATGACATGCTGAGGTTGGCATAACCTTTTAGGTTTGCTGCTAGGAGCTTTGCAGGACTGGGAGAGACTTGGACAATACTTTCCATCAGATCCAAAACACTCAGTCGTCCTCTTTCCCAGTGTTACCTCTGCCACGCCTTTCCCCTCTATTGAAACTCCAATTATAACATCTGTTAGTCCTGCTGAATCTTCAGTGTCTTTTACTTCAACTCTAAACCTTCCGTTTAACTCATTTTTGTGCTTTGTTCTGGCTACTTTGGCCCAGAATTCCAGTGTCCACCTTACAAAACACG
The DNA here is from genome assembly GCA_004027205.1 of Ctenodactylus gundi. Classification (NCBI taxonomy): domain Eukaryota; kingdom Metazoa; phylum Chordata; class Mammalia; order Rodentia; family Ctenodactylidae; genus Ctenodactylus; species Ctenodactylus gundi. Next base: position 43,465 of record PVKB01006053.1, on the reverse strand, counting down.
CACTCTTTGATCAGCTGCGACAAGTTCTCATGTAAACTACCCATCGCCTCCTGAATTTTATGTTTAAAGGCTTCCCAATAATCTGCCTCAAGTGGAAAACGTCCTAAGTCAAAACGGCATTTCACATGCCTCCCCTTGTAAAATCACAGCTTCCGGCAGGCGGGCTGCAGAGCCAGGGGCTGTGCACTCATGGGGCCACAGCTCCAGACGGGAACAGCGTCGAGGCCCAGAGTGTGGAGCATTATCTCAACTCAATGCACATCACATTTGTACACTGTGAAGTCACAGACATGTTTAACTCAAACAGGCAGAAGCCAGGGACCATCTGTCCTACGTTTTTCAGCCCTAGACTTTCCATTTGGTCTCTTCTTCTCATCTCATTGTCACATTTTTAAATACTTCCTAGTTAGCAAGCTTGCCTCTTTTTTCTTTGCAGCATAAAACCGTATTGGAATCTATGTTTAGTAACCCCATTCCCGAAGTCCCGGGGGATGTGTGGAGCTGCCCGCCTTTCCACACTGGCTCTATTCCTGAGGTTTCTAGCTATGGTTTCTTGTGCGCACGGTTGGCAAAATTATAAAAACAACCTGCGGCCAGACAATGCGTCTTCCAAGAGAGAAGGCGGTTACTGCGTCTCCTACGCCCCAGGGTGCTGGCCACCCATGGTCTCCTAACCCAAGTCCAGCACCGGCGATGGGGCAGTCACGGGCACCTGGGCAAGGTTCTGACAGACGGAAGCTACAAAGCTGAAGGCAGATCCCTCCGCACAACCATGTCTTGCACACCGTGCACCGGTAGGCACCAAGGCCTCCAGCCAACCGCTGTGGGACAGTAAACAGACCTACAGGAAGAGACTCAAATTATGGGCAAGTCTCTGTGGTTTCCTGTCTCCTCTGAGATGTTAGTGTCACTAATTTATCAACAGCTGACGTCTTCTCCAATGTCGGTGAGCTGTCTTGCTGAAGGTTTCTATTTCTCAGGAGAACACGCCTCAATTACTAACCCGACAGTGACACTGGGAGAAACAGCCACAGCCGACGGTGAAAAGTCTACTTAAGGTAACGACCATTTGGGCGAGATGAACCAATTTACTTTTAAGAAATTTTTATAAATTATCTGCAACAGGGATATACCTACCCTATATCAAAATTACCTTTAAGCGATAATCATAACACATTCATTCAAATGCACAACTGTTTTCTTAATTCTTCTAGCTATGATTCTGATGATCACGGGAATGGATTAGAAGCAATAAAAATTGCAATCAAAGAGCACTCGCATCTCGAGAACATTTCTTTGACACTGAAGATAATTTCTAAAGTCCCTCAATGTTTACGAGTATTTATGACTTCCTTAGATTATGATCTGAGCGTGCTCTGAGCTTTCATATGTACTTTCTTAAATATTTATAATATACATTTCAGCTAGTTATTCTTAGGACTCTTTTACTGATAGAATTTTTTTTTTTTTTGAAATTCAGAGAAGTTACATAATCCACCCAAAGACACTGGCCAAATATCGGAAAGGACCAGAGGGAGAGGATAGGCTCAGATCCAGAGCCCTGACTTGAGAAAATAATTCAAACATGAGCTAGAAATCAATAGTTTGAAACTAAGGAAGGAGAGTGGATATTCCCCATGCCCATTGCTTCCGAGTTAATAAAGATAATTTGTTGACCCATAAAAAAATTCAGCTGCCAAAAGGGGTTTGGTAGGACCCAACTCTACTCACTTAATTACAAACCATGAAGTCAGACCCAGCAGAGTGAACGAGAAGAGAAAGAAAGAGCAGAGAAACAAGACCCAGGAGGTGAGGAGGAAAGAAACTTGCACAGGTTCATTTGTTTACGTAGCGTTTTCTCATTTAGCAAGTTGTTCTTTAATTAGAGTTATTAAAGTTAATTGGATATTATGGGACCAATAAAGCAGCAACTATTTGTGCCAATTACAGAATTAGGTGTTTTAAGAATGATGGTTTTGCTGAAGAAATAATTTGAAAATAAGAAAATGCCTTAAAATGCAGCATAAGAAAAAAACACGCGTGATCGTCTGCACTGCGAATGCGTGTTTAGAATGTGCAATGCAAGGCACTGGGCGTGCACCCACGTCCTCCCCTCCTTTCTCTTTGCCTCTGTTACGGTTTGGGTCTAAATGTCCCCCCCCCAAAGTCTCATCTGTTCAGAGGGCGGCTGGATCATGGCAGCACTGTCTTTACCAATGGATTTGTCCACGGACGAGTTCAGCAGCTGCCTACTGGTGGGAGCTGGAGGCGGTCACAGGGCTCGGGTCCTGGCTTCCCCCTTTCCTTGCTGTTTCCGGGCCTCTGTGTGTGAATAGCTGTCCTCCCCCGTGTCCTTCCACCGTGCTGCTTGTCTTGGGGCCAGCCAGCCACAGGCTAAATCCTCTAAAATCACAAGCCAAAATCGGCAGTCTCCTCCTTTAGGTTGCGGGAGTCAGGTACTGTGCTGCAGTAGAGAGACAGTGGCTCATACACCCCCGAGGCCGTTTTGGATGGACGGTGTCCTGAGAAGGACTTGGGCGTGACGCCTAGAGACCAGACTCCAGACTCAGAGGAACCCTGGCTACACCGGACCTGGATCAGCCTCGTCTTAGATATGTGGTTCTCCCGTGGGGACGCACAGAACAGAAATGTCCATTCCACAGATTAGAGAAACAGACTAACTCATCACAAGGACCGCCACACAAGGGCGTTTTCATGATCACTTCTCTGAATTACTGCCATGAAGTTCAGCTTTCAGGGAAAATGAACGGGGAGAAATGTTTGCTTAGCTCTGTCTTCTGTCCACACAATGTAGCAAAGATCACGCGGCATGAAGTAAAAGGATGCGTGTGTGCGTGCCTGTGTGCGCACGCGTGTGTGTCTGTGCACATGTTGAGTTGGGTGAGGGAGGCGACAACAGCAATGCTAATTCTTACTCCCCTTCCATTGCGGCCAACTCATTCTGGGGTGGAAGTGGAAATTACCTTCCGGATTTCACCGGGAACCTCCAGCCCGATTCCAGCTATTCCAGCGTGGAATTTTTCAGGGAACTGTGAGGAGTTACAAACTTGAGTGGTTTCCACATCTACGAGCGAGGGGAGAGTGGGGGGGCACTGGCCACTAAAGGCAAGAATCTAAGTGGAGTAGAAGGAGGCGTTCTGCAGCAGTGGGCCCCAACATCTGGGCACCAAGGACTGGTTTTGTGGAAGTCGATTTTTCCACAGACGAAGGAAGAGGGCGGGGTAGTTTCATAAGCCTCTGCTCCACCTGAGGTCATCAGGCATTACAGGCCTCACATGCTCCTCACAGTAGGGCTCCTGCTCCTATGACAATCTAATGCCGCTGCTAATCTGTCGGGAGGTGGAGCTCAGGAGGTCATGTGAGTGATGGGGTGTGGCTGTAAATGCAGACAGAAACGCATTCACTGGCCCACTGTCCATCTGTACTGTGTGACCTGGCTCGTAACAGGTCATGGGCCGGTGCCAGGCCCTGGCGTGGAGCTTGGGGGACCCTGAACTAGCACTCTGAAGGTCCTTGTGGCTGAGCTGGACCCAGCAGTGCGCTAGCTGGGTGAATCTGGGCAAAGCACTAAGAGTTTATAAAGTGAAGGCAATTAACCGGGCGATCTCTGAGTCCCACTTTTAGTGTTCACATTAAAAAATTTACCCATAGCATGTTTATGTATCTAATATTTGGAAATGACTTTCTAGCTCTATTATATCTCAAGGCAGTGGTTAGCTGGGGAATCATTTTTAAAATATGTACACACCAGAATACATGGAAGGGATACCTGTAGGGGACTCTTTTATTTGATCTGGATATCAGTTATTTTTGGTAATAAGTTATAATATAGTTGGTCAGACCCATAGCCCACAACAGTTACTTAATACTGTGTATGTGTGTGTGCACGTGTGCACGCGCACATGTGTGCACGCACGTGCAGCCTTAGGGATTGAACCCAGGGACCCTGCACTGAGCTACACCTCCGTCCTTCTGCCCTTTGTTTTTTTTTATTTTTGATTCTGAGACAACCTGTAAGTCACTAAGTTGCCCAGGCCTGGCTCCAACTTTCAGTCCTCCTGCCTCAGCCTCCCAGTGTGCTGAGGCTGCAGGCCTGCATCCCCGGTCTGATACTCCTTATTTCTTCTAATTTCTTATTTCCTTATTTCTGGTAGCATTGACCCCCATGGCTCACAGGAGAGTCTGGAAGGCTGGGAGGCCGGACCGGGCAGCGACACACCCTTGTCCTTCACTCTCCTGCCACGCCGGGAGGGATGGGAAGATGTTGTGCAGATATGGGAACTGAAGCTCAGGCTATGAATAGACAGTGGAGCCCAGACCTGCCAACACAGGTCTTGATGACCGTCCTTAAAAAGTTGTGCAAGGAAGCAGTTGTGGGCCTACAGCAATCTGGACTGTGGGCGTGGTCGAGGTTTGGTAAGCAAATTCTTTATCCCCTGTACCATGGTGCCCAGTGGCTGTACATCAGTCATCCCACATAAACCATCCTGAAAGATGGAAAGTGAGTTTCCCTCAAGAGAAACAAGGACAGAGCTTTCTCGCTAAGAGTTCCCACAGGACACAAACCCTCTTGCAATGATCCTCCCTGCCAGCCCCGAGCTGAACTTCTGATTAAGTCCCCACAATGTAAAAAAAGAAGCCGCAGTGGATTGAGAGAAAAGGGGTTCGCAAAGACCGGGTGTGGTCTCTGCCAACAAAGACCAACTGAACAGCACGGTGACAATCCCTAGAACCTTTGGGGGATGGTCACAGACTTCTCCACTCCTGTGTGGGCCTGGTGGGTGGCACCGTGCGGATGGCGCAGCCTGGGCACTTACCAGGACTTGTATCTTGCCCTAAATTCGTCTTGATCACCAATTACCTCTGTCTCTAAGTAAGCCACAGGGGGAAAATACAGATTTGCCAAAAATGGATCTGGCAGACTTTTGGGGGGGGCTGGGTTTTCGCATCTCAGACACGCTCCAAGATACAATTGAAACTGCAGACGTCATGTTGTCCCAGGGGAGCCCTCCTAAGCGGCTGCCCCTTGCACGGATGTGCTGGAGAGCAGCCACCAGCTGGGTCCCGGCCTCCACTCCTAAAACCAGCAAAACCAGGAGGGGAAAGGCTAGAAACCCTACATTTCTAGACACTCTCCAAAGAAGACAAGGATTGCAAATGTAAAGCAAAACCGGACCTGAGCCGGTGGCTGGGCACAGTTTCTAGCCCCTTCCACCGAAGGGGAACACTCACACATGCCAACGCAGCAGTCTTCATCTGCTCAGTGACTACATGCTACCCTAACCCTGCTGGGCTGCTTCCGCAAGAGCTGATATAGAAACTGTAATTTGTTTTTTAATTTTTAAGAAAATCATGAGTTTCCAAACACGGCCGGCCATAATTATGGTTGCTGGATAACGAATCACAACTTCGTCCGTGGTCCTGCCAGAGCGCTAATTGGAGCTTTAGCTCACAGATCCTCATTTGGGAATTACAGTCTCAGACATGCAGCCATTGCGTAGGCAGCAATGGTGGGTGGACACTGGCGCAGGGAGCAGAGAGGTGCAGGCCCCAGCTCCGCCACGTGGACATGCGTAGGGCAGGTGCTACCCACAAGGCTTGTTTATTTTGACATAAACAATCCATGAACTGAGCTAACTTAGGTAACAGCGCTGAGGGTCTACGCAGCCTAGCAAGGCAGGTCCCTGGGCTTCCGTGGTTAGGTGAGGGCTGCAGGAGAGCCGCTGCCCAGCAGCCGGCCACTGTCCATTCCTGAGCCCAGCCTGCCCCTCCCCTCCCAGCCCCTAGGTCCCGTGAGCCTGCTCTTCCTTAAGCCCCGCGACACCTCCACATTCTCAGGACGCGGGCTGTCTTGTCCGAGTATCCGAGCAGCCGGCTCGCTGCCTGGCACACAGCAAGGGCTTAATGAAAGCATTTGCATGAGCGTGGGGACAGCTTAGAGAGGGCCCAGGCTGGAGTCACAGGGGCTCCTCGTCACGTGTGGGAGATGTTATCAAACTGCCCCAAAGGATGGGGGAATCCCAGCTCTCCTGCTGCCAGCTCATGACTCCTGGCTTAGAACCCACCTACCAGGGACTGATGGCCTCGTTTGAAAACCAAATGGCAGAGGGTGCACAGATCCCTCTGCGGACTGAACAGAACGAGGACCAAAGCTCATGGCAGGGACAGACGTCATGAGCTACCCACTCGCCCTGGCTGCTGAGGTCCAGGGGAGAGACCAGTGCTGCCAGGAGACTCAGGGATGCTCCACATAAGGCCAAGCACACCCAACAGCTGCCGTGGAAGGCCCAGGGCTCCCGACACAACCCAGCACCCACCGTGGAAGGCCCGGGGCTCCCAATATGACCCAGCACCCACCGTGGAAGGCCCGGGGCTCCCGACATGACCCAGCACCCACCAGGGCACCTCGTGTGGATGCAGACCAGCCGTAGCTTTCTGAGTTACCTTGAAGGACCATCTTCCTCCCCTGATGGCACTGAAATGCTCAGCAAGTACCCAGAGCTGTGGCAGGAAGATGTTCGCAAGCTTCCAGAAACGGGAAGTTCGAGGCAAGCTCAGCAAAGCACAGGCTTCAGGATAAATAGTCATATCAAGTGTAGGCAGCGAGGCCTGGTGTTCCAGGTGTGAGTTCTCCGCGCTTCAGGAGGCAGAGGCTGGAGGATTGCAAATTTGAGCCCAGACTCGGCATCTTAGGGAAACCACGTCTCAGAAAAATATATATATATATTTAAAGAAGTAGGGCGGGAAGGGCTGCAGATATTGGTCAGTGTAAAGACCCTGAATTCAAGTGACAGTACTGAAGGCGGAGGGGGGGGGGGGGAGAAACGGGGAGACAGAGAGGAGGCGGAGGCCCAGTGTTCACAGGCATTAGAAGTAGACCCCAAGAGCAGGAGACTCCCAGTGGCCGAGGCAAGCAGGCCATGAGCAGGACTTCCTAAAAGCCGAGAGGCTGGTGACCAGAGAATTCCAGCCTGAAATGGGACTTTCAGAACCCGGGCCCAGCCCTGGACCCTGAACCCTCCTGCCTCTCGGCCTGCAGGCAGCCTGGCTGTCCACACGCCTTGCTCAGCCCGCTTCTGCATGTCTGCAGGTTATTCAGGATACGGCGGGTAACACAAGATCAACCTGCTGTACTGTTTCATGTGACTGTCATGCTGGCAACAAAGCCCACGAGTTGCTGCTGGCTTGAGAATTCTGCAGAGGGGTGCATGACACGCCCCGGCTGGCACAGCGGCCTCTCAGTAGCTGACCACAGCACAAGGAGAAACACAGGCCACCCGGCAGCCTCCACGCTATCCTCCGTGGTCACCCAGTGGGCAGCTCAGGCTCTCGGTTTCCAAGGAGGGCACAGCATGCTCGATGCAGCTCTGCCCGTGAGGACCGCACAGCACAGCAGGCACATCCTCCAGCCACGGGCAGCAGCCCCGTGTCCTCAGCAGCGACCACGGCCAGCCACACACAGGTATGTGTGTCCCAGGGCAACCACGGCCCAGCCAGCCAGGCAGCCCGGGGCAGCTCCTCCCTTGGTCATCGCAGGGACAGCGGGCACACGGGCATGGCTGTGCCCCTGGTATCGCTGGGACTCCCGGCCTGGCAGGCAGCACAAGGAGCTCCACTGCAGCCTTCCCGTCTCCCCATCATGCAGGTGGTCGCCCCACAGTTTGTGCTTCCCTCCTCCCCTGTCCACAGGGAGCTCCGTGATCCTCCAGTGGTCCTCAGCCTCCCATTGCCCAGAAAAGCTGCCTGTGTCATGGCCCAGGCATGCAGGTGCCCACACCAGGCTCAGGACTGCTGGTGCCCAGGCTGACTTCGCAGTGGACACTAGGCTCCCGAAGTCCCCTCGGTGACAACAACAGACAGGGAACATCTCTTCCCTCAGAGACCACGAGGGCTTCTGGGCCATCCTCAGCCGATCTGGAACGCACCGAACCCAAGCTCCTCACTGTCCACCTGGCGTCAAAGCCAACTGGGCACCTTGGATTCGACCTGCCACCTTGAGGAGAGGCCACCCGCCACCACTTGACATAAGTGTTGCTGCCCACGCGGCCCTCACTGAGGCTGACCACCCGCAGGCCAGATAGCAGGGGCATTAGCTCCGTCCCAACCAGGGAAAAGCCAAGATGCAGGCTCCAGCCACCTTTTCATGAGTTTGTTTCTTCTATGGAATGGGGCCCGAGGCCGGGCCTAGGCACTGAGCTACATCTTCCACCCATTTTTATTTTTGATTTTCAGACAGGGCATCACTAAGTTCCTTAGATGACCAGGCTGGGCTCCGACTGGCAATCCTCCTGCCTCAGCCTCACAGTGCGCTGGGGTGACAGGCTTATCCCTCTGGTCCCAGCTGAGGAGCAGAATCTGTGAATGATGAAAGCTCCCAGAGTTAGTGCCAAGTCTAAATATCCCCTGGTGACTTCACAGAGACGCGGGCACTTGGTTCCCAGTGGGATCGCTGTCTTCGCTGTGCACTCACCCTCAGCCCCTCCACTCTGCCACCCTCACGGACCCTGGGCAGCGACGCCCTGAGGCAGGGTCAGATGTATCACCGCAGGGACGGCCTAGCCTGTCACTCATCACGGGTGGCCATCTGCTGAGCCCATGAGGCCGCAATCTCTGGAGATTTTATTAATCAATTGAAGAAAGTCAAGTATTGAATGACTTTATAGAGATATAAATTAAATATGAGAACAGAGAATCCAAAAGCAGGCATGGAGTATATATATATATATATATGGCTCTGTGAAGATGACCTAATAGATACAGCTGTCCCCCCAGGAGACAAAGCAAAGAATTAAAAGGTGCTTTAGACGTGGCATTAATGTAAACATCCAGTCATGTCTGTGCAAGGCCAACCCAGAGTTCCTTTAGGTGAACACAATCGCTCAAGACAACACTTCCAGAAACAGCCACGATTAGGAACACAGTCGTCACGTGGAGACACACCAGGGAGGGGGCAGAAGCTCATTTACCTAGGGATAAGCTCAGAGACTCATTTATCTAGAAAACATTCGCACCAGCCAGGCCTTCAGACCTAACAGACGGTCAGGCCAGGGCAAGCATTAGATGTAGTGAGTATGGTAAAACCCTGACTCAGACAGGAAAAACTCTATCCTGCCCAGATTTAAAGTTACTGAATATACACTATTTTCCCTTTCAACTGCTGAGCCTTAAAACTGAAGCGTTACGCTGGGTGTGATGCCCAAGTCTGTAATCCTAGCATTCAGAAGGCGGAGGAGGAGGATTGAGGTCGAGGACAGCCTGGGCGACACAGTGAGACCCTGTCTTGGAGAAACAGAAAAACAGCCGGGCCTGTAATCCCAACACTCAAAGGCTAAGGAAGGAAAACAGCAACTTTGCAGCTGAGCGAGATCCTGTCTCAAAGCCAAAACTAAAATGTGAGCCGGGCACGCAGCTCAGTGTGAGGCCTTGGGTTCAATCCCCAGTCCAAAAACAAGTCAATCTGTACATTCCCATGGGGGAAACGATCAACATCATACAAAATCTGAGAAACATCTGACACTATATCCCCATCCCCTGTGGAGCAGAAAGCCTTGCTGACTGTACCTGGCCCCGGGGAGAGCTGGTTCCTGAGTCCCCGGGGTCTCTGCTTCCACACTGAATTACAGTCTTATTTTTATTTTGTTTTCTTGAGACAGGGTCTTGTTCCGTAGTCCAAGCTGGCCTAGACTCTCCATGTAGCTTAGACTGGTCTTAAACTCATAGCTATCCTCCTGCCTCAACCTGTCAGGTGCTTAGATTGCAGGTGTACATTATCACACCCAGCTACTTTTCACGAGGTGCTGGGAGTCAAACCCAGAGCCTTGCACCAGAAAGGCAAGCTCTGTAACCACCGGGCCATGCCTAGCCCCAGGTCTTTCCTTCACGCCTTTCCCCTGCCCTTCGGTGACCTCCCTCCAAGACAGCTGTGTGTCCTCAGCTTGGGAGATGTGACTGCACCAATCCCCTCATCTTTCTGTACATAAACAAAAAAGGCTGTGGAATTCAATGGAGGCAGAGCATTTCTTTCACACTCAAAAGCACAAAGTGGTCACTCTTAAAAGTTACATTATTTTTACAGCATTTAATGGTGCCTGGATACATGACACAATCCTCTTTAAGGGTTTTCTTCACGCTGCTGCCCCCAAAATAAAATTCTAGTTTACTACCATGTACCCCAAAGCCTCCTGAATCCAGGAGAATGAAAACGATGAAATGGAATAAAATGAGGCTGTTAAGGAAATTGGAGGGGCATGGTGGCACACACCTGCACCCCTACCCCTCTGGGAGGCTGAGTCAGGAGGATCACAAGTTTGAGCCCACTCTGGGCAACTTAGCAGCTCAGGGAGACCCGATCCCAAAACAAAACAAGTTAGGTACCGATTTATCTCACTGCAAAGACCCTGGGTTCAATCCCCAGTATCACAAAAAAAAAAAAAAAAATGATCCCATTGTGGTTTGGATCTGGAATGGCCCCTGCCCCCGCAAAGTCGCACATATTTGGAAGCTACAGATTATCTATGGAACTATGGAGATGGGGGCCTGGTCTGGAGAGAATGGGTTACGGGCGTGTGGGGGAAGACAGGTGTGTGGTGGATTATAATCACAGGTGTGTAGTGGATTATAATCACATGTGTGTGGTAGATTAGAGCCTGAACCTGGGAAGGGGCGGGACATTGAGTATGGATCCAGAAAGGGCAGATCACTGGGATATGACGTAGAGGGAATATGCTCCCTCCTCCCTCCCTCCCTCCCTCCCTTCGGTGATCTGGCTTCCTCGTCGCCAATGCTGTGAGGAGCTACCTCCACCTCTGCCTCTGCCATGTGTGGCCACTGTTGCAGCTTCCTCTGAAAGGATTGTGACCTTCTAAAACTATGAGATGGAAAAAAATTTTTCCTCCTCTAAGCCATGTATGTTGGGTACTGAGTCACAGCGATGACAAGATACCTAAGACAGCCCTGCTGCTGTCCTGACTCAAGACCAGGATGCCTCACTCACGGCCACTGTCTCGCAGTAAGCAAGCTGGAGACAAGACACCGGAGAGGCCTCCTTCGGGGTTTCCAGGCTCTGAGGGCCAAGCCCAGGGCCTTGCACATCCCAGGCAAGCACTCTGCCACCGAGCTGTGCCCACAGCAGCATGCCTGGCCTACACCCAGCGGCAGCAGGACCTCCACGCTTCCCTTCCCCATACTGCACCTGTCACTCACTAGCCCAGTAGTTATCGAAACTTACAGTGGACCGGAACCCCTGAAGGGCTTGTCAGCATGCAGAGTTTCAACGCTGTGCCCCCCGTCTGGAATCTCTGTCAGGATGTTCAGGTGGGCTGATCTCTTGCTGGTGCGAATGCCCAAGGACCGCACGTGGAGAATGGCTGCCTTACCCTGAATGCCCCTCCTGAGGACAACAGCACCACGGTGTGGACAGCCTCGTGGCACGCAGCTGTCCCTGAACCCTGGAGCTCAGGGTGTGAGTGAAGAATCAGCATAGAACGTGGCCCTCAAGCAGCAGAGCAACAAGAAGTCATTTTGAGCTGCTCTTACCTTGCCACGAGCCAAGAGTGAGACCCCGGCAAATGATACCAAAGTCTGAGGTTATTTTTAAAAAGGAGAAACATCTATGACCCTGCTCTGACTGAAATTCCTGGGACAGGAGGGAGATACGCCCTGTCCACTGGCTTCCCACTCCCTTCTGCCTCCTCCTCATTTTCCCCCAACCCCAGGGTGTCCTAGAAAAAGCAGCAGACTGGACATAGGCTAGGCAAGCTCACCGTGCAGGAGAGGGTCCACGCACTTAGCTGCCCCTCTTCTATACTCCTACGTCTGCCCTGAGGAACTCGGCACCCATCTCCACCTCTCGCAGCCTCACTCTCTCCTCCCCAAGCCCGCCCCCAGGTCCACTCAACCGCCGTGCTAACACGGGGAGCCAAATACCCAGGACTGGACCTGGACTCAGGAGCTACACACTTCCTGACAGGCTTCTAAGGTGGTTTCTAAGGCGGTCTTTGGGCACCAAGTCTGCTGCTAACAGCGATCTGAAAGTCGGGCAATACTCCCACTGGTGGGAAAAATGTCTGGTCCAAGTGAAAGGTAGGCACGACCCCAAGAACGATCAGAGGTGCTTCCTGTTTCTGCAGCAGCACAATGGACTGCAGAGAGGGGGAGGTTGCTCCCAGCCCCTTGACTTCTCGGGAGCAGCCACCGGTGCGACCTGAGGCTGGGTTCTGCCCACACAGCCCTGAGAGAGGACGGAAGTGGACTAGGCTGTGCAGGAAAAGTCACTGGCAGGTGGAGACTTCAGGAAGGGCCAAGGAGAGGTCCCGCAGGCAAAGCTAGCTCGGACCGCATCTCCCCGCGAGGCAGCGCTGGCCCAGTTGGCCCAGTTCCCCCAGTTCTGAGCTGAGGGCATCTTGCCATGGTGCTGACTTTCCCTCCCACACACCCCGGAAAGGGCCACATGTGCCCCTTCAGTTGGAAACTGGGGTCATGGAAGGCAGAGGTGGCTCCCAACAGAGGTGAGGAGGGGTCTCCCTGACCTTCTACAGCCCTTTGGGGATTTCTCTTCTACCATTCGCTGTCCTGTCTCAGGAAGTGTTGGTCATGAACTGTACTTGCTGGAAGTGAGACATATTTTAGTTGTAGGACTTTTCACTTCCTATTTTGTTCCATCCCGTTATTAGGCTCCACCACAATCTTGGAGACACAGGCAGAAAGAAACAAATGTGCTAAAAAAAATTAATAAATAAACCCACCATTGATGACAAGATGTTTTTTTTAAAGCCTCCATAATCATTCCCTTTAAACAATTTACTAGGAGAAGTGTGCGCAAACCTTCCAAAACGCACACTGACAGTGAGACAAAAACATCAACTTCGCACATTTGAATTTAGTCTAGGCTTGGTTACAGACGCAAAGCTCTGTTCCTCAGCTCGGGCACACACGCACCCCGCCACCCGCACAATGGCGTCCACTTGTTTATTTCGTAGCAGTGCATATTAAAAGTGCTTCAGAATCTCACCAAATACATTTCCAAAGGTAAAAGCTTCCCAAAGAAGAACTGACTGACTAGTCTGATAAAACTTCAGCAGAGAAACGAGCGGAGAGAGGACAAAATCCGGTCGTCGGGTTGGCAAAGAACGACTGCTAAGCAGCTGACTTGGTGTTGAAGACAACCCCAAACACAGAAGCCTGGTTTTTCCACTTGCAGAAAGTTCATATGCAACAAACACACAGTCTTCACCAATTTAGAACGGAGACAGGGTAGTTTATTATAGTACATCAGCTCTCGAGGACTGAACCTCACTGAGCTTCATCAAATCAACAGGCTTTTGTAGACTGAGCGGCTCTCACAACGTTCAGAGACATCACATCGTGGTGTTGTTTATCTGCAGGCTATTGTGAAGAATGACTAGGCAGCAGGACCCAGCACTGCGTCACCCAAAATGGCCACCATCAAGTCACCCCGGTGTGGTAATTGCTATTTAACTCAAGGAGCAGCAGACGTCAGAAGCAGTGAGTGAGGACAAGAATCGGCCAGTGGACATCGGCTGTACACACGTCTAGACCCCCACCAGGCTACTGCGATGGAAGAGAAAGACACACTTGGAGTCAGACTGCAGCACGGTGGAGGAGGAGGAGTATGAGCTGACCTACATAACTCGCGTGGCAGGTGTACTCGGAGCTTGAAAGCAGATGCAGAGTTCGTACGTGGGGAAAGAGGAAGCGGCTACGGCGTGAAGGACACCTGTCCGGTTTGGCTGTCACAGAGAGTGAGTGGGCAGCCAGTTCACGGCCTCAGTCACCTGACCATACAAAGGCCAAAGTTCACAACATTGACTTGTGCTCACCAAATTCTGTTTGTGTTGGATCATCCATCAGTAGGGTCTGGGTAGGACAGTAAGTGCGGGAACAGGAGGCAAAGGTGACCCGGACGGAGGCGACGCTATCTAACGTACACTGTTGATGAGGGTTCTGGACAGACGGGTGCTGAGCTGTGACGGCGGTGAGTCTGGGAGGACGCAAGCCCCGCGGAGGACAACTGCCAGATAAAGTCCCCTGCACACCAAGCCAGCACTGAGCCCCAAGCTGGCCCACCTCTAGGACCTACCTGGAAGACACACAGCCTCCAGCAGATCCACTCTGTAGCATGTAATATCTACCATGCTCTTGTTTGTAATAATAAGTCATTGGAAATTTTCCCAACAGCCACATGTAAGCAGTCGATGAAATGAATGACGATACATTCACACGAAATGGTTCTGTAGCACTGCAAAGGAGAAAGACCTCCACAGGCCGTCAGCAGAAATCTCCAAGATAGAACATCAACGAGGGAGGGAGGGACGGAGGGAAGGGGGGAGAGAGAGGGAGAGGGAGAGAGGGAGGGACAGAGAGAGGAGAAAGGTAAACCTGAGTCCAATGGCGAATCACGGAAATGGTTAACGATGACGAAAGCGGAATCCAGAGCCCACGCTGGTGCGGTGCTACAGTACGTTCCCTGACAAGAAGCAGTGAGGCGCCCACGGCGGGCTGTGTACACACCCACCTCCTGCTCCTCTACTAAGCCAGGACCAGACAGGGGAAGATCCTCACACTAGATCTTGGGTGACAACCTTCTCCAGCCTTCACTCTGGGGACTTCTCTATCCCGCATAGCGTCAGGATGAAGATTATTGTTGCTGGGAGCAAGGAAGGAAGAAAAGGAGGGAAGAAGGGAGGGAGGGCGATCTTGGAGACCTTGGTTTGGGCTTCAGTCAAGTCCACACGCCCTAAGGACAAGGCAGGAGTGGGCGCAGTTTCTGGCCCTTGCACTAGCAGCGTATGACTTGTTCAAGACCCCCGTCTATTGGACAGGGCCTCTCTGATGCTGCCGCCTGAGTCATGTGAACACATTAGGAGAGTCTCCTTGGACGGCCTTGGCACTGTGACGTAAGGACACTGACACACTGACTGGGAAGCTGGAATTTCCAGACCCACGTAGGCACAGAGCACCGCAAGTTCACGGAGAGCGCGGCCTAGCAGAGTTTGCGGGGCGAGCCTCCCCTGTCACAGCACAGCTCACGGTGCCATCTCCTCCCGTGGCGGCAGCCCAGAGGCTCCACAAGGACGCAGCCTGTGAAGGGCCGCTTTGCTGCCTGAGGGGCCTCTCCAGAGCACGCTAAGCTCCTGACTGGGTGTGGCCCCGGCTGGCCCCTGCGGGATGGCAGCTCTCCTCCGTGATCCATTTCACATATGTTCTTTGTCTCTTCCTTCTTCCCCAGGAGTCACCTGGCCCTGCCACTGGGACCACAGGTGCCTACCTGCCCCTCCGGCCTGTGAGCCAGGTTAGAGAGCCTGACCGACTGCACGACCTACCACTGTGAAGTTCTCATTTATGCTCCACCACCTCCTCTGTGCGTGTGGCACTGAGGCCCCATCCCTGGGCCACTGCCCTGAGCTACATCCCCACCTCATACTGAGACAGGGTCTCCTTAGGTCACTAAGTCGTCCAGGAAGACCTCAAACTTGTGGCCGTCCTGCCTCAGCCTCCTGGAGTGCTGGGACGACAGGCCTGGCTTCGTCGATGTTTTTAAGTCAAAAGTAAAAAATCCAGAACATAAGAAAAGCTCCTGGCAATGATTTGGATCTGGAGTTCCAACACCGGACACTACAGTGCTGTGATTTCTCACGGTGACAAGCCACAGCTCCATCACACTAAAGTGAGGTGTGCAGGACCAGGCTGGGAGGCACCAGCTAACGCTTGTCACCATTGACAGCACTGTCCCCATGGGACAGACACGCTTCTGCAGGAGACCATGTTAGAAATGTTCCTGTACCGAGGGTGAGCCCTGGGCCAGCCGTCTCAGCAGGTGACATGGAGTCGTTCATAGGAAGCCTGTGGTGGGTCTTGTGGGCCCTGGAGGCCACACCCTCCTTAGCCTCTCTCGGACCTGTTCTCAAGTCAAGATGACTCTGGGAATCACCATCCAAACAGGCCAGAAGTTAAAAACTGACACCTCCAGATATACGCGTCACCTAGGATCCTGCTGGCAGCTCCGGGGGTAACACGGGACTCTGGGGAAATGGAGACAGAGCCCTCCTGCGTGGGCCTCGTGACCCCACAGCTTCCAGTCCGAGTCAGGGAACCGGTCCAGTGTGTTCTCTACTCCTAATCAAGTGTCCCTCCAAAACCATAGGTCAGTTTAGAAATACCAGCGAGGCTAGAACTCCGCTCTTAAAATAGACTAAACTGCATCCTGGACAGACAAAAGCAACAAAGAGAAAAGCAATCACAGTAATCCTAAAATCTAGACAGACCAAGAATCTCTCTCATTGTCTGACGAAAACCCACTAAATTTAAAGGCAGGGACAGCCTGCAGGCAAGTCTTTCTTGTGATAGATACAGCTCGCAGGCAGCACAGCGTGAGGACGAGCCGCAGGAGACTCAGCGCCGGAGGCCAGCGCGGCCCCCGACCAGCCGGAGGACAGCGCAGGGCAACCCAAAGCCCGCAAAAGAGAAAACAGAAAAGCCCAGCGGCTTTTAAAGACAAACTTCCGATTTCTTCAAGTCATAACTTCAAAATGCAAATAAAGGAAAACTAACGTACTGTTCATTCGCTTATCAGCTCTAAAGTGTCAGAACCGTAACACCCAAGGAGGGCACGGGATGCTCAGGCCTCGCCCCAGGAGCCACCTGCACTCAGCAACTGGGCCCACCAGGCCCCTGGGGCGAGCGCTCCACACCGCCCTCCTGACGCCTGCGGGGGAAACAGCCACGTGTCCCAGGCCACAGCCTCTGAGCCGGAAAGCCTGGGCCCGGTTGCTTCCCCTCTAGCCGCAGGGCCTGGGCGTAGGTAGCTCCTCTCTGGTTAGCAGCATCTGGGAGGGGAGTTCTGAAAGGCCTTTTTTATACGCACTTATCAAGAGCCTTGATAGGAATTTTTAGCCTTTACTTGAATATTTTGACTTTTAGAAATCTGTCTTAAAATCAATATTTAAAGTGAAACAGATTTTTGCACAGAAACGCTCCTGGCAGTGTTACTTACAATCACAAAAAGAAAACAAGAAACCCTCTAAATGCTAAATGTTGCGAGGATGCTACAAAGTCAAATATACCACAGAAAATAAAAAATGGCACTTGGAAGTTTTCAAGGTACAAGACGCACAACACCGAGCGGGAAGCAGGGTGTAAGTTGTACGAATCCCACTCTTGTGTTTAAAAAATACAGAAATTCACATATCTAGCACACAGTCGGCTTCCCGCCCGGTATCTGTCCGTGAGCATGACAGCCGTCCCTGCTCTCATGGAGTGACGCAAGCAATTAGCACATTAAATACGCAGACGCTGGAGGGGCTGGAAGGCGGTGTGCCACCCGAGAGAGAGCACCAGATAATGGGAGTGGGCACGCTGGGCCAGGGCTGACAGGTGCAAGGCCAGAGCAGGTAAGCCACCCCTGGGGAGTGATGAGAGGGCGGGAAGTGTGGAGGGGGGACCCTGCATCACTGAGAGGAGTCTGTGGCGCGCGTGGGGGGGAGCGGGGGGGGGGGGGCTCCATGCCTGGTCTAAGCTCATCAGGCAGGCAGAGAGACAGCCCTGAGAACCGTCTGCCCAGACACTCCTGGCCTGTTCGCGTCACACATGCGGACAGCATGGTGCAGACACTGTGGCACAGCCCATGAGTCGCACTGAACCAACACGAGGCCTTGTCGACCCTCAGCCCCGGGAGCCAGCTATCTTCCCCCGATGGACTCGTGCACTTACTTTCTAAATCAGTAAGACAAGAAAATTAAATTCTCAAAAGAGTAAACACAAATGCCAAATGTTCCTTGAGCCACTGGCAAAGGACTTGGGGACAGACAGGCCAGCACCCCACCTCTGCATAGCTACCTCAAGGGCATGGCCACACTGTCCCCTAGAGCAGTGCTCCTCAAACCTCCATGAGGACCTTGGCTTCCCCTCAAGTCCGCTAGGATGCAGAAAGCTTCGCCATTCTTCAGAGAAATGCAACCCCTCAATGTTTACGGCTTTGGTAATTTCAAACACAGGAGCCCCAGCAGCCACAGAAGCCACTTGACGGGTTCTAAAAACCAGTCCTGCTAGAACCACCAGGTCCAACATAACCAGCCGCCCACCCCAGGAAATCCGTGTATATTCAAGTTTATACTCGTGTCTGACAGCCAGAGTATTCTGAAAAGGCCCTACACCCATTTAGAAAACAAAAGGCACACCACTAAAAAATGGTTAGGATCATGTTAACTGCCGACACCGCAGTCTTACAGGACAAGAGTTGTGTTTCTTGGTAGGAGAAGTACTTCACACTAAATTTCAGGTGACAAGTTCTCAGACTGCCAGGGCGCCATCCCTGAGCAGCTGCCGCACGACAGTTCACAGAACTGAGCCTGGCAGTCTTGGATTTGTGAAAGGACAAGAAATTTGAGGTAGAGAAACTGGGAGTGAACTATTTCATATCAAAACGTCAGGAAGCCAGGAAACGCAGGGCCCACACGAGGACGAGTTTCTTAGGAAAATCCTTGAGTTGAAGTAAACCTAGCGGCTGGCTCTTCTCTCCACCTCTAGCTATTTTTCCCAATATGGAAGGTGAATAAAAATCAAACTTTGAGCCAGGTGACACACCGCTACATGCACAGAAAAACTCGTTTCCTCGGGGGCTGCCACTTACGAGCTGTGAGACCCTTGGTAAGTTATGTGAGTTTCAGAGCACAGATTCTTCACCTGCGAAATGGGACGGTGACAGAATCACACTCACTGAGGTGTCCCAAGAAGCAAAGTAACGGAGACAGATGAACGTGGGAGCCCAGAGCACAGGGGCCGCTGAGCAGTCGTCTCTGACCGTCCCCTGAGCTCTCAGCAGGTCACGTCCAGACATGAGCAACGACGAGCCACAGCTGGCGCCGGTGACTGGACTCAGGTCTGTCCCTGCCTCTGGTCAGTGCCAGCCAGGGCTCCACGCAAACGGGAAGAGAGCAAGGAAAGAGCCCTGCCTCCAGGTGAACGGGAAGTCCAGGTCGACACAGAGTGGGAGCCAGCGCTCCACAGGGGGCAGGCGTGCAGGAGTGCGAGGTGAGCGAATTCCAGCTGGTGGACGGCGTGGACCAGCATCCCTGCCACGGTTGTGTCTGGGTCCCACGTGGGCCTGGGCAGCCCAACATGGGAGGGCTGTGCCTGCGTGGCCGGCTGCGTCCATAACCCCTCTATACTTCTGGGCCCACCCACGGGCCGTGCAAAGCGAGGGTTCCCAGAACCCACCCACGAAATATCCACATGGACAAAGGTTGGGGATTTCTCCTCTTCCAGATCTCAAAGACACGAGTTAAAGAATTCAGATGTCCGGGGTCATAATTTCACAAAACTGCGTCAGGGAAGCAGTCTCCACAGGGAGTTTTCCAGCATGATCTCCACGGTCCACTCGGACGAGTGAGCAGAGAAGGGGCAGCACCGCCACCACCTGACAGTGGGGTGACCGAGCGGAACATGCCGGGGGTCCCCACCCAACATGCAGGAGGCAGATGGCCCGGCACTGGCCCTGCCGCCGTGGGTGGTGCTGCCTGGTAGGCTCGGCACAGGGCAGGGCCTGGGTGCCACTCTCCTTTGGCTGCCCTCCACGGAAGCATATTGACGGCACCGGGGGGAGCCACCCGGCCGCTGCCAAGGGGAGCAGAGATGGCCTTTAAAATCTAGGCTGCCACAGCCTCCTGGAGAGCCAATCTGGCACGATTCAGCAACCAGCCAGAGAGCATCCTGGAGCTGTGTGCTGGCTCCTCCAGGACAGGTGACTTCCTGCAGGGCGGCTCGGAGACGACAAGGAGCCAGGCTCCAGGACGGTGGAGGGCCCGAGTCCTCTCTCACAGGCTGACATGGCCCAAACCGTGTCCTCTGCCTACAGCTCTTACATCGGCGGCGGACATTGGCCAAGTACGTATGTGCTGTCCTCGTGTCCCTGGATGACTAACTGTGTTAGCTAAAGGGCCCTAACCGTATTGGTCTATGCACTTCACAGAAGGCTGCTAACTTGGAAGTTTCTAAATTTATTTTAGTTTGAGGAACTGAACCCAGGGTTTCACACTCGCTAGGCAAGTACTTCCCCACTAAGCTGTACCTCGGTCTTTTTCAGCCTGAGACAGGTTCCGGCTCAGCTGCCCGGGCTGGCACTAAACTTGGGATTCTTTTGCCCCCGTCTCCCATGCAGCTAGCCCTACAGATGTGTGCACCATGCCTGTCTTTTGTTCAATGTTTAATTCATTTCATTGTGTATATTTGAATCTGACAACATGATGAGCTGCATACATGAAGTGACATGGTTGCTAGCTACATGTCACTTGTGAGGAAAATTAATACATCTGACCTGTCACGGCTATTCTGTGTGACCAGGGCAGTGACAGTCTCCTGATGTAACATCACCATACGGTGACTGTCACCCATCCTGGTCCTTGTGTGGCACAGCAGAGCCCCAGCTGGCTTCGTCCCTCCTACCTGCTCCTGCGAGCCCACCTACGCAAACCCGGCTCCGCCCTCCCACGCCACAGTGGGGACCTGTGCTTTATCCTCTACCTTCGCAGTTAACCTTGCTTTTAGTAGGTTCCACACTTAAGTCAGAACCCGTAATACTCTTTCTTCTGTATGTGACTTATTTTGCTTAACATCACGTTCCCTAGTTTCATTCAGGTTATAGCCAATGGCAGGTTCTCCTGCTTTTTGAAAGTTGAATAGCATCACATGCATTAAAACACACACACACACACACACACACACACGCATATATATTATAGTTTCTTTCTTAAAAACTGAAGATCCATCTTTTTTTCTCTGAAATTTGTGTTCTGGTTTGCTTTTATATTGCCTAGTATCACAGCAGATATCTTAACCAGCTGAATTAAACTATACCTATTACATCATGGCCTGCACATGCACATACACACACACAGGTGAGTGCACACACACACACGCACACACACACGCACGCACACGAGTTCAGGCTCAATTCACCTCTGAGCAGACTTCCCTAATTCAAAAGAAAATAAAATTTCTGACTTCTAACCCAATAAATGATCAGCTGAATTTCATAACAAGGACATTTAACTACCAAAAATCACTCTGGGGCAGATGCGACTCGAGTATAAATCGTATGTACGCAAAGTTCGACAACTTTGCATTTTCAAATCAGTTTTAAACATAGTAGAGAATGATCCCCACTGAAAAAAAAAAACACAACAAAATCAATGTTCCCCAAATTGCATCGACTTAGGTGGTTAAAAAAATTAAACAGGCTGTGTTGTTGTATATGGATGGATTAGTACAGTAGAAAAGAACAATTCGTTATTATAATTTTAATCGTCTCAGGGCTTGAAACAATTTAACAAGAAAGGTATTCAATTATTAAATAAATCATCTACCCACGTCAACCAGAAACCAGTTTGGAAAGCATCCAGTCATAGCTTCAGTCAACAAAGAAACTACTGTGACTACTGACTGCGCAAGTTATTAAAAGGTGAAAGATTTATACAACCTCAAGAGAAACTAGAGTATGTTGTGTGAGGTATTTTATGATATTATTTCTCAAAAGCAAGTGACATTTGAGCACGTAAGCACATATCTTTATAAAACATCATATGGAGTAAATACTTTAAAGAGGACAATGCCATTATCAGGGAACCACTGACAACACATAACTCCTTAAATAGGACTATAAAGAACAATCCCCATGACATACGGTGAGAAGTCTGCACATACGGTAAGTGGTAAGGATTCTTGGGGTGAGTACTGATGAAATTTGTCTGGGAAGATTTTTTTTTAATCAATGAAGTCATATACTTATGCACAGCTACTACGCATAAGGTTCAAAATCTCTCCCTAGGAAGCTAAAATCAATGGCTAGTTGACACACTCCCTTTGTTTTCCCAGAGGGGTAATGACCTGCACTTCACTCTTACAGAGGAAATCCTCCCTCCGCACTAACAGCCGCCCCCAGGGCACCCTGGCTCCCACACAGGCCTGGCCAGGGGCTCTGCGGCACCACGGGTGGTCAGGAGATCTGCCGTCCCCTGAGGACTCACTGTGATGGGCTAGGCAGACTTGCTCTTCCCTCCAGCAGCCTCCAAACTGTCCTGTCCGCGGGAGGAGCGGTGAAGCCCACCAGTCTGCATTCTGCAACCTAGTAGGAGCAACTGCTACGCCTTTCCCGTCTCTGTGAGCCTAACAGAACGGAGGAGACACCTGCAGGCTGCTGGCCTCCGGGGCCGCCTGCGGTCCCACTTCTTCCCTGGAAAACTCTTGCCACAGAGTCTGTGAGGCAGACAGAGAGTTTGTGCCTGACCTGACCAAGGAATTTCTTTTGTTGTGTGCTGTCTGAATGGACCCAGGGCCTTTGTGCTAGGGTACAGCCCCAGGTGGTTTTTATTCTTCAGTTCACACAGGGCCTCACTAAGTTGCTCTATCACCAAGGCTCAGCTCTGGGACTTGCAGTCTTCCCACCTCAGCCCCCCTGAGAGCTGGGGTGACGTCTCTGCTAAGGGCGGAACGCTGACCCGCTGCTGGTGGGGCTACATTCTGGCTCGCTCTGGAAGGACCTATTTGTGACATGTTTCTACTTGCAGTCCTCCAGCCTCACCTGCCCGGAGTAAGGTAAGACCCTTCTCGGCAAGCCTGCAGACTCGCCGCCAGGAAGCGCCTCCCGGCACTCCCGGACTGCCGGCACACGGCACCCTCCCTCCGCACGGCGCCCAGACCCGAGTACCTCCAGCCAGAATCTTCTCCTCCAGCTCCGCCATTTGCTTCCTGTAGGCCCGCAAGGCCGCTTCTTTGAAAGATGGGCGGATCCTCTTTGGCTTTGTGGGCTCCACCGGTGGCTCGGGGACGTCCTGGTCCTCGTCTTCTGCAAGGTCCATGGCCACCGCCGGCTCGCTAACGGGCTCCAAGTCCCCTTCGCTGACCGTGTCGTCCGCCTGCCCCTCGTAGCCCTCGTCCTGCGGGGTCTCATAGGGTGTCGCATACGAAGGGTGGTCGGATCCCTGCGCCTGTTCGTCGGCCTCGGCAACACTAGTCCTGTTCTCGAGCTTGGCCAGGACCTGCTCCATCACCTCCACGTAATCCGCCCCACTGTCGATGGCCGGCTCGCTGGAGTCCGCCTCGTCCTCTGCCTTGTAGAAACAGGGTTCTGCGTAGACATCAGAGTCCAGGGTCATGCTGGACTCGTTGGCCGTGGACTGGGACAACGTCCGGAACCTCCCCATCAGGGAGGAGCTGCTGTCTTCGTACCCACTCAGGCTCTGCGTGCTTTTGCCCCACACCACCTCCAGTGCCGACCTTGCCCTCTGGAGGGTGGACCCAAACCTGGGGAAGCTGAAGGTCTTATCCGAGAGGTCGATGCTCAGGCGGCTGTGCCAAGACTTGGGGGTGGCGTCCTCCGAATCGTCGCTCTGCAGCTGGCTCTGGCTCTGGTCCAGCTCGCTGGAGTTCACTTCCTGAGAAGAGTCATACTGGGTAGCCCACCGGCCTTGGGGCTCATTGTCCAACCCAGGGCATGGAGAGGAGTTGTCGTCTTGGGTTAGATCTAGATCGTAGCTTTCAGAGTCATCCTGGAGGTCACTGTGGCACTTTCCGGAGTCGTCTGGGTCTTTGCTAAAGGCGTCCAGCTGCGGGTCGGAGAGGCTGTTGGTATCGTAGTCAAAGGCCTCCTGAACGGACAAATCCAGGCCCGCCTCGGCCCCTGGCTCCCCTTGGTCCCACTCCTTCCACAGGGACAGGTCATCGTGCAGCGAGGGATGGGAGTCGCTTCCATGGCTTCGCTCCGCAGAGGCGCACGCCACGCTGTTACTCAGGCCGCTGTCCCCAGCTTCTGTGCTCTCCGCCTCCCCCGGCACAGGGGCCCCTGGTGTACCACCATCAGAGCGCAGGCCCTGGGGACTGTCATAGGGGGCCGGTGTGCCCCCTGCCTTCCTCTGCCACAGCTCCCTGTCTGAGCAAGACAGGAGGGAACTTCCATTCGTTCGAGTAAAAAACTGACTTTCTGAAAAATCCTCTGAGTAAGACTGACACAGTTTTGAGAAATCTGACTCGGAACGACTAAGTTTAGCAGTGAAGAAGTCACTCTGTGAGTGCCAGAGGGGCACTGCCTCTGCATAGCGGGGGGCCGCTGGCGTTTCCGAGGGACCAGACCCTAGCAACGGGGAAGAACGCTTGTCACCGTCGCTTCTGTGTGGCATTCGGCTGCTGTCAGTCTTACTTTTGGACCGAGAGCTGTGTGGCTTTGAGCTCGACCTGGGAGTGCTGCCTCGGGCCGGGAGCTCGGCCTTGGGAAGCCCGGCATAAGAGTCTCCACGGAGGTCAGACACTGGTTCCACGTCACTGTCACTGGGAGACTGCCAGTGGCCCTGCTTGGCCCTGGGCCCTGGGGTGGACAGCGCCAGGTCCATGCTTTCGTAGGTCTGGGAGGACGGCAGCCCCTTCTCCCTCCGTTCTCTGACGTCGTAAGGCACGACATCGGTGGAAATGCCGACACCTGTCCCTTTGAGTTTATATGACTTTTTTAGGACACAGTCCCTCTGCTGGGGCGTCTGGAAGTACACCAGGATGGGCCGTGGCTTTGCGTTTGGGCAGTCCCTTTGGCGGCCGATCCTCTGAGCAAACTCAATGGTGACAGTGTTGGGCGCGTCTGCGAAGCCCATCTTGTCGCGGAGCACCTGGTACACCACGGTGTCCGCCTGCTCGAGCCGCTCCTCGGGCACGTTGAGGAACCGGAGGCTGGCCTTGCTGCCCGCACGCCCCAGGTGCCGGATGAAGTCGTGCATGTCCCGGGTCTCCCGGCGCGACTGCACGAAGCCCGAGCGCAGCTGCTCGATCTCACTCTGCACGACCTCCACACTGCTGGACATCTCGTCGATGGACAGCTTCAGGGCATCCACGTGGCCGCGGAGCTCCGACAGCTCTGTCTCAATCTGGCTGAGGCCCTGCAGCTCCCTGAAGATCATCTCCATGACGTCGTGCGTCTGGCTGAGGCGGCCCGCGGAGCTGAAGCCGGGCTCCCGCGCGGGCGCCTTCGGGGCCCGGGCCGCCCTGTCCAGGGACTTGCTCCTGATGCCCCAGCTCCTCTTCGCGGTGCTCAACTCGGAGTCAGAGGACACGCGCTCCTGGCTCTTCCTCCACCTCCGCAGCTTCCGCAGGGCCCCCAGCTTGAGCCCGTGCAGGGTGCGCTCCCCGTCAGAGCTGCCCTCCGAGGGTGCCAGGCTGCTGGAGCTCTTCCTGGCCCGGGTCACAGGCATGGCGGGTACCGGCCGAGCCTCGGCACTGCTGGGCAGCTCGTTCAGGGACTCGGAGTAGGAGCTCTCGATGGATGACAACTCCCGCGGTGGCGGGTCCCCATGGTCACCTGAGGCTACGTGGACACCCTTCTGCAGGCCGTTGGCGATAGCCACCCGGTAGCTGAACGTCGGAGACAGGGAAAAGTCCTTATCGGCCTCGTGTTCCTCTGTTGACAAGTGGCGGGAGGATGGGCACTTGGCAATCTTCCTGACGGTGCCCTTCAGAGCACTGGAAAACGTGGGGGCTTTGGTCTGGCCAGCAGCAGGAAAATGGGGATCCTTTTTCTGCTGACAAAGTTCCTTTTTTCTGGCTGTGTTTCCCAATTTCTTTGTAAACATTCCTTTGCAGAGCTTCTGCAGGCAGCGCCGGATCAAGTTCTGGAGAAGACGGGCCACCATGGAGGGCGGCAGCGGCAAGCTCCTCGGCCCCAGAGAAGCCAGTGAGGTCCTGGGGCAGAAAGCTGGGGACCCACGGCCAGCATTCCGGGCAGACTCCTGGGAGTCACTGCATGCAGGAGGACGGGCAGGACTGGCTCGCCCACGGTGTCATGGTCCCATGAAACCCAGAAGCGAAGCTCTGGGCCCGGACGGCCATCTCTCCTGGAGCAGGGGATGAGTGAGTATCTCTTGTTCCCAGCTCACTGCTTCACACGGCATCTAGGAAGAAAGACATTGTAAAATGAACATCAGAATGCGATTCTTCATTTATCCCACTTCTCGCATCTTCTAAAAGTTTTATAATGAGGTGAGATGGCAGAGGGTTCGGGGGCATACAGTTTGGATCTAGGACGTCTCCTGCTTGGAAAGTGAGCCAATCATCAGGGTTAATCCATTGATTTCCTGTGCTACTGGAAGATGGCACCAGGTCAGAAGGGGCAGAACACAGGGGCTTGACCTGGAAGGGGCGGAAGGCTGGGATGTAACCTCGAAAGGGTGGAACCCTGGGACGTGACCCGGATGGGGCGGAGCCCTGGGAGTGACCTGGAAGGGTATATACTGGTTCTCCCCTTCCTCTCTCTGGGCTTGTCTCCCCCTGCCACGAACAGCTTCTCCCTAGCATGGCCTCTGCCATGCCCTGCACCATGGCCAGCTGCCCATGAGTGGACTGGGACCTTCTGAAGCTGAGCTAAAATAAATCTTTCCTTCCTTAAGTTGTGGGTGTTGGGTATTGTGTCTCAGTGAGAAAAAAGTAACTATAATGGGAATATCTGAATCTAAAGGTAAATTTATTTAGTATAAATTATAATTTATTTTCTTAAACCACTTGTGGATGAACAAAATTGAAGGAACAATAAAAGGTAATGAAGATTATTTTTAAAAATTAATAGTGACAATTTAAATAGTCATATTAACTTCCTAATGTTATTTCTACTTTATTTCCTTCCCTAAAAATTGTTCTCTTAAAGAAACATAAAGATTTAAATTTAAGTATATTTTCTCTACCCTAGAGATATGAAATTCAACAGATTTCTACTATTCATGTGTATATCACCTTTTATTTAAGTCGTTTCTATTTTTCTAAGTTTTCTATGGTTGGGAATTTCTTAATAATTAAAGTGATCCAAGAAAATAATTGTTTTCTAGGAGGAATAATTAATAAGAAAATAGAGCTTATATAGCTATCAAGTTATTAACGGAATTAGTTTTAAAAAGTTATATCAGATTAAGCACTGAAAAAATAAAAATACAGTAGTAAACTAGAGGTAAAACTGTAGGTTATGTAAGCAAACTGGATAATCTGTGGCTACAAACAGTGCCAGACTCAGCTCCAAGCAGACCAGAGCAGGTGGCTGAGGTCCTGCTCCCCATTCCCAAGGCCAGGAGCAGGACCAGAGGAGGGACATCAAATTGCCAAAGGAAACAGTATCACAGGTTAAAAAAAAGTAAGTACTCAGAATTCCCGCTAGATTTGGTGCTTTGAAATGCAAGTGGTGTCCCAACTACATAGTCTGTATGACAGCTCCTTTCTTGAGTTACATGGAAAGGAAAGGCGTTTACATGTTGCTCTGCTGTCTTGAGAGCAGAGGGCCTTGTCCCTGGGAGGAACCTGAATATTCACCGCTACGGTGGGTTCCACAGCAGCAGTGTGGTGGAAGCTCTGCCACACCGAAGCAGCTGAGCAGGTGAAGGGTTCGCCCCACACACCGAAGACTCCGTCACGGCTGCGTGCTGCCTGGGAGCCTGTCCCTGCCCACACCTCCACTTGGAAATCTGTCAATCTCCCTTCCCAGGCTCCGCGGGGGCTTGGGGAGCACGTGCTCTGGCCAGGAGCCAGCGCCTCAGGAGATGGAGGAGTGCCCATGACAGAGGGAGGCAGAAAGCCTGTGCGCTTCCAGGCTCGCCCGCCACCAGGGTATCACCACCTTCTCCAGCACCATTCACGTTCACAATTACAACCTATTTTCTACTAATAAAAATGGCAATAAACCGACTCCTGAATTGAGCTCAAAAAGTGCGTATCGTACACACCCTTTTGTGGCCTGTCATTGTAAAAAAGAGACCCCAGAAAGTGAGGCAGCAATGGGATAAAGCGATAATTTTCACATCAGTTTCGGTAGAATAAAGCATTCTTCCCGTCAATCAATCCAAACCTGGGTCTCCCAACCCTAAAAGCAGACACCGGCTTTTGTGTAAGTGGAAGAAACTCGGTGAGCACCTCTGATGTTCGCATGTCTAGAATTTCCAAACTGCAGCACTGGCCTGTAGCTGCTGCCCCCAGCAGTAACTATGAACCAAGTTCCCGCCCCACCAACATGAGCCCATGGGCTGTGCTCCCACGGCACGCAAAGGACCCCTGCTGTTTTAATCCTAGAACCACCCACCCTTTGCCAAGGTCCCTCTGCGTGTTCATATCCAGCTCTCCCTGTCTGGGAATAAAAGCATTTCTGCTGAACCGACTTCATCACCACACAAACTAAAGTCTCTCTTCTCTTAGCTGTTCTATCTCACGAGTTAACTGTGGTCACCAGAATTGCTTCAAATGCGATCCCACCTTTCTCCCTCCACTGCACCAAGCCCAATGTAAGGGTAACGAACATTCAGAAACCGGACACGCAATACCCACTCAAAACACTGCTGCAGAATCAGCAAAAGCATCAGCCACTTTCAAGGTTGCCCCACATGAAACTCTACCCAAAGCCCTATCATTTTCTTGAATTACCAATCTCAATTAATGTAACTATAGTCACCCATTTACCTGAGGCACACGCCCTGGGGTCCTTCAGACCCCCTGGCCTGCCCCAAATCTGCACGGAGTTACTCCTTCTCAGTACAAGCCACAATTCCACAATTTCCCACCTGACTCTGGAATCCTAACTTGTCCACCTAACACTAATTTCAGCCTTATTTGAAATCCTAACATTGTCAAAAATATATAAATTCTACTTCCAGCTCTACCCTGCTTCCCATCATCCCTGTCCCAGCTCTGTCTGGTGGTGGCTCCCTGGTTTCCAGTTGCTTGTGTCACCAGTGGATGTCCAGGTCCTCCCCTAATGCCCACGTCTCTCATGAGCATCTGCTGACAGTGTAGCTCAGACCTTGCACCCCTCTCAGACTCTAGACTTTCCTCCACTGTACTCCCACAATGCCTTGGGAGGGAAGGTACCTCGCACAGGTATTGTCTAGATGAGGTATGTCACCTGCACGCTCTGCCTTTCAACTCATCAGGGAACTCTCAGTGACAAGGGGCTAGGTTCTCATTAAGTACTCATAGCATGTGACACATACGACACCCCCCAATGTTTGTTAGGTACATTGATGAATAGACATATAAATGAATGCAGGAATAATAAACCCATGCATTCACTGCCAAACCAGAGCTCTCAGGAGCCTGTAGTGGCTGGCCTGGCCTCCCTCAGTGTCCAGGAGAGGTGTCGGGGTAGAATCTAGGCATCAGAAAATCATGTAATCTTTAAAGATGGAGAAGCACCGACTTCAGTCTTGCAGGGCCCACCGTGGGGACCTCAGGAGGAGAAAACAGAAACAAAATGCAGGCAGGATTCTCCTCAGGCTAAGAAGTCCCACTGGGTGAGGATGCCCAGGGGTTGTGGGCTGTCAATACAAATTTGTGGTCTAGATCCTTGACTCTGAGCCTCAGGCCTGGGCTCCAATAGGTAAACTCTGGAGTCAGTGTTACCGCGAAATGAGGAAAAGAAGTTGGGGTTAACAAATTTGTCAACTAAGAAAACTACTCCCTATGGCCAGAGCTGAATGCCCCGAGGGCTAAAAGAGCTTGGTAATCTCTAAGCAGTTGGAAATGTATTGTTAGGTCATGACCAGAATCCAGATACAGCATTCTCAGATCAATAAATCACTGTATGTTTCTTATCAGATGCAGTAACGTAGGTGAGCCAGGCCGTGAGAGGTCAGCCTCCAAGACAGAGATGGAGGTGCAGACACAGGAGACGCAGAGGAGCCCTGACACGGCACGTGCAGCCCTCAGACTCCAGCAAGGTGCGTGTCCCGCAGCCCCGGCTCCGGCCCCCGCGTGGCGCCTTCGGCCCGCCACCCTCGTGCCGAGCACCTCCACCTCCTCCTCTGCGGTTTTCTGCTGTCTCCTGCAGCAAAAGACAACCTCACTTCCCACGGCTCGCTCGCTCTCTCCTGCTCATCCCAGGCACCAGGTCTCTGTGGGTGTGGATTTTATTAAGAACTCAGCACGCAGAGCCCCCGACTGAGTGTACGGCACCTCTTAAGTACGATCAGTGATTTAAAGGACATTCTTCCAAGGTAAATAGGTGTGTTACATCAACATGGCTTGCCAAACAAGCTGTTCACCAGAACTCTTATCGGGGATGCGTAAGTGGCTGCTCAGTCAGGTCCTGGGGTGAGGAGGGTGCGTGGCTGCAGGAGCAAGAACCCGGCCCTCGCAGGGCAGGTGCACGTGCGCAAGGACCCAGGAGGAGTCCTGGTCGGCACACAGTCCAGGTGAGTCCACACAGGAGAGAAGCCAGTGCCTGGGAAGGGAAGGGCCGGCCAGCCCAGCAGCCTGGTGAGCCCATGCAGATGGACAGAGGGGGCGCACGGAGAGGGCAGCCTGGGGCAAAGCAGGTGAGGGCAAATAGGTTAGCGTGAAAGATCAAGTTTCATCTGGGCCCGTGGAGCAGGGATGTCATCGCAGCACTCAGGGAGAGGTGGTCACCAACGGCGTGCCCTGGGAGTTGGACTTCAGAGCAAGGCCAGGCGATTGCCCACCGAAGAAGTCTCCCTGTGACCCAAAGAGGAGTAATCCACACCCCTGTCTGTGTTGGGGACAGAGTAGGACATCGGCCACCTTACCTGACACACATGGTGACCCTTACAGTGCCGTGCCACGTGTAGGGTGCCACATGTACGTACACGAGGTAACATAATCGTTCATGTTTGCATCTGATTTCTCTAATGAAATGTATCTGGGTACCCGATATATAATACAGCAGCCACTCAGTTACTTGTCACTGAGGAAAAGGCAATGAATAAATGTATCAAAACATTTCCTGACCTACCCCCAACTTGCTCAACCTCAGTGGAATTCAATCTCCACATTCCTGGAGTAGGAATGCGAGGGGTTATCTCATGTTTAAGAGACCTCCGCTGCCCCGGACCCCAGGGGTAGGAATTACTGGGTATTACAAAAAAGAGAGGTGCAAATGTAGAAGATTTTACCATATTTCTCTAAGACTTGCCTAGGTTAAAACCATCCTAGGCTACCGTGGCACTAGGTAGACTTCTAAGTAAAAATTACAACTATTGCTGGCAATATTATAATATTGTACATTGATTAGATGTCCACACATCCAATTAATGAAGTCAAAAGAGCCAGCCCTTTGCATGTCTCAATAAAAATCTGTGACAAAGTCCTTTTCACACGTAACTGGGAGCTGCGAGCTCACGTTGCTGTGTTTCACTCCTTCTGCTCCCTCTGCGGTTTACTCTGACTCCTTACAGGCAATGGAGTAATTAGTGGCAATTCCAGACTGACTCCTATCCGTGGTTCTCCAAGACTTGGTGAAGAACAAGAGGATGACTTGTGATTTCTTCCAGTGGTAAAGGCCTGGGGGGACAAGCTAGAGCTGATGCCACTTAGATCACACGGCGATGACCTATGGGTTTGTGCTGTGTGCTGATGTCACCACCTGCACTGTACGTGACATGGCTCCCAGTGTATGTGGCGCCTCCTGCTTGGTCCTGAGGGGAGTTACAAGGCTTAGTCATGGGAGGATTAATTTAAAATTTGAAAATCAATCATGGAGTTTAACACATATGAAAGAGTAGGAGGGTCTTATGGTTTGGTCAGAAAAGTCCATCAAAAGCCCCATGTATTTGGGTGTTGAGGATTATCTATAGATTTCACATGCTGTTAGGAGGTGGGGCCCGGTTGGGAGGAACAGGCTACTGAGGATGTGGGGGAACCATAGGATGTGGCCTGGTAGGGTATGCTCTTGCCCTGGCTCCTCCCCAAGCCCTGATACTTCCTCTTGTGATGCTGATTTCCACCAGACCCTTTCTGCCACAGCAATCCACCCGTGAATGGACTGAGAGACCTCCTGAAACCGTGAGCTAAAATACACCTTTCCTCCCTTAAGTTGTGAGTGTAGGGTGCTGTGTCCCAGCAACGAGAAAGTGACTGAGATGGGGGATGTCATATTAGTCACATGTAGGGGAAAAAAGGCATCTGACAAAGTTCATCACCTCTTACTTTCACACAAAATTTCTGAGCGTGAAGAAAGTATCTTCAATTTGATAAATCAAAAATCTGTAAATCTACAACTAAGATCTGTAACTAAGATTGTACCACTTGTATTTAACATTGAGTTGGAGGATTTAGATAGTTCAAGATGTTATCACAACGGAAACAAGTTATAAGCACCAGAAAAGAAACATTTAAGGTGCCCCATTCCAGAGTAGACAGGATCATTCACGAGAAAGTCATAAGGGATTTTTCAAAATAACTATTAGAGCTAAAAAGTAAATTTAAATGATCACAATAGATAGGTCAATTATATTTCCATAAGCAGCAAAGACTTGAAATATATATATATTTTTAATTCAATTATAGTAACATAAAAATACAATTTTTAGAAATAAACTTACCAAAATAAACTTACTGAAAACTATAAAATACTGCTGAAAGAACTTAAAGAATAACTAAATATTAGAAGAAAAAATATTCATTTTTAGGTTAAAGGAAACACTGTAAATATTACTTTGATTCCTCATAAGTTAATCTCTAGATTTAACATAATTCCAATCAAAATACAGCATATTTGTTTTTCATAATTTGGAGAAAATACTAATATATATATATATATATATAGGAAAAATCAAGAATACTTAAAACATTCTATAAGGATATCCTGGCACTCCAGAATCTGAGGTGAGAGGATTGCCATGTGCTCAAAGCCAGCCTGGACTACAGACCAAAACCCTGTCTCAAAAAAACAAAACCAAGATTACACATTTACTTTCAAAACTTACTAAGAGGTTCAGTAATTGTAATGTTGGTGAAAGTGAAGGCAGAGTCCACCGAGCAGAATCCAGAATCCAGAGATAAATGTGTGTCTATGATCATGTAGCCTTTACCAAGGGGCAAAACATCCCTCTGGGAGAGAACACTCAACAAACAACCCTCGAGTTGATGAACACAAGGAAAAGCAGCGTATACAGCATGCAGAATCAGTCTGATCTACACAAAAACTGGAACGCTTCCAGGAGAGATTTTTAAAACACCACAAACATGGTATAGAAAAAAAAATTTAAATAAGAACTAAGTACAAAAAGAAAGTTGATCACCTGACACTCATCTAATCTGAGAAGTCTTCGTTATTCTCAAACATATTTTCATCACGAACTAAGAAGCCCTCTCATTTCCCACCATCACTCACTAACAAAACCAGCTTCTTCCTGGTTCCACCCCGACCCCAGATGCACCCTGAGTCCCCCCACCGCACTGCCCCGCGGCTCTACCAGGCATGTGCACCTTCTGGTCCTTGACCCAGGGATCCCTCTTGCCCAGGTCTGTCCTCGTCCAGAGCTCCTCTGTGCTCACCTGGGGCTCTGATCCTCTAACAGTGACCACCACAAGCACAACCATGTCAGGTCGCTTCTAGGATGTTCCAGCAATCACCATACACCTTAAAACGATAAACTCACTCAATCCTCACCACGCACTTCCACTCTCGGCTACTGCCACGGCGGCCTGGCCATCCTCTCACCTCCCCGAAGGTGAGAAACTCTCGAGGGCTCCCTGGTCCGCAGGGAAAGCCAGAGTTCTAAAGTTTGTTGACTGCTGCACGGTGCGGGCACGCACCAGAACTTAGGTTCTTGCTTAACTTCCGCCCTGTTGGAATACTTGGTCCTGGCACAATTTCCTTCACATGAGGGGACTTCATGCGACTCTGGCTTTTGGGTGAATGCCTCTGACTCGGGCTTCACCATGGGGACATGCAAGCAAAATGGTGATGAGAATTTAAGTCTCACCAAACAGAGCTGCTGTTTCATCCTTTCCTTGTTCCATGCGGTGCTTTTAAAGTACATCCAAAGAGAAGTCACTCCAAGATGTCTAGTAGCAAAGCATCTTTTAAAAAAATTTTTAGCATATTCCTTGAAAAGGTCATTCATACACATCCTGGTGAAGGATTCCAATATCCAGGTCAGTTCTTGAAAATTTTCTGATACTTTTATTATGCAACACTAAATTATTCATGTGAAGTCTTCTCGGCTTAAAATGAAAACATGCTTAGCATCAGCGCAGCTTTCACCGCCAAGGATATCTGGGAATAAACAACCACAGCAAATGGAGCTTCTAGCCTGACCCATGGCTAGTGCTGGTTGAGCGTACGGAAATAAGGGAACAGAAACCAGGAAGTACAGAAGGTGTTGCCCCTGCAGTACCCATGAGGACACATCGCACACCGTCTGTCCATGCACAGCTCGCTCCTGCAAGAGAAAGTTGCTTCTGCCCTAAAACCTCATGGAGACTGACGCTCTGAGTGTGTCTTTGCTCTTTGGGTCCTGGGCCCCCCCAGAATGCTCACATGAGCCTTGACTTCAGCTGTAGTGCAGACATGCCTGGGAGAAGGCTATGGGAAACCACAGTGACCATCACTTGTATGGGGACTATCATCTGCTAATTTCTAAAACTTCACATTTTAAAACAATAGAATATCCTGAGAGTAAACTTCAGTGCCTTTGCAGGAAGGCTGCCCGGCAGAAATGCCCCCACAACATGTACTTCCCAAACACCCGGAATAAAGGAAGGGCCCTGTCAGTCACCCAGTGTGAGCCGTGGCCCACCATGCAAGTCTACCCCTGCTCACTGGGCAGAAGCCATGTGGTGGCAGAGCTGTGGCAGGCCACAAAGGCACCAGGCAGGAGATCCTCCTTCCACTCCTCCTCCAACAGCCAACCAGTGCTGTTGGTTGCTAGGAGCTCTCAGCTGAGCCACACTCTGAGAAAGGTCCCTAGCCAAGGGCCATTCTCCCCGCATCCGATGACCAATGATGTGGGATCTGGATGCCTGGTCTGCCAGCTTTGGTTCAGGAACCATCTGAGCATCATAACCTGAGTGCTTAGATCTCTACAGCAATACACTTGCTCCTCGTTCCCCCCACAGAGTCAAAGGCAGCTCTACGCATAGCCCTCTGCCAACCTCTGCTCCCCTGGGAACCCGACCCCAGAAGCTGGCAACAGGGAGATGTTTCCTCTGCACAAGGGTCTATGCAGGAGCCAATGGCCAGTAGTGTGCCGTAGCAGCACAACTGTTGTCACATCCCTCCCTGGTATAGACAGGGACAGGCTCTGGATGAAGGGAGAGGACTAGGGCACTAAATAGTGGGGATATCTGGGAGGTCTGTGTCAAGAAGTGACTGGCACTACAGAAACAGCATGTTGCTGGGACATCTCAACACAGTGAAGAGAGACAATGGAAAGCCAAGAAAACCTCATCACTCACGTAAGGGTAGCTGTAGGGACAGAAAGCCTCCACATCACTACATCGAAAACCTTTTGCCTCTACAGCAGATGCAGACACAGGCAAGCCGGAGATCTCAGAAACATAATTAACTCTCAGCCTACCTGGGCTGGCTGGATGGTGGCTGGGGCCTCAGAAGAAGCAGGACCATGAGTCATGGGATGAAGCGCCTGCAATGAACTTGGAACTTGAATGCCCAGTCTCCCGTCAATACTCAGAGACATGAGCGTGACCTTCCCCTCCTCCTGGGGCTGGCATTCCATCCTGTCTGATGACAATGCCCAGGCCTCTAACTGCAAAGGAAATGCGTTCACCCACACTCTGGTAGAAGCTGTCTCCTCTGACACCAGGTGCTCTCAAATCAGAAAACGAAGTTGTGGGATGGGAATTCACACCCTCCAGAGGGGCGTGGCCAGCGCGAGACAGTAGGGCCTTCTCCACTCCCCACCCCCTTGATTCCAAAACCACACATTCTGCCTCCTGGGGATGTGATAACCACGAATTTACAGTCACAGTATGACCAAGCCAACGCATCTCCAGTGCTGTGAAGGAGGAAAGTGATTGCGTTCTAAAGCTCACGGGTCTCACGAATTGTACGCACACATGGAGCCCGGGAGATCTCCACACCTACGGGCCGGGTTCTGCTGGTGCTGGATCAATAGGGAAATGGATAAACTTAAATAGCAGGAAACTACCCCTACGTCCACAGATATTACTTAATTTATAGAAGCAAAAGGCATACTGGACATTCAGGAAGCTGAGAACAGCCTTCCTAATAAAACTCATCAAGTCTGGTCTTGGCACTGTGGCTGCCAAATCCCCACCTGGCCATCAGCAGAGGCCAAGGCTGAGCACTGACCCTGCAGAGCCCCTAGAGGAGAACGGCCAGCCACTTGCAGTGATGGATGACTCTGCACTCCAGCCTGAAAGGGACAGCGCCTCATTTTAATTGAGAGCAACACGACTGCAGATACGCGCTGCCCTTTCCTTCCGCTCCGTCTGGACTCGGCAACAGAAGGACAGCGCTGGGCCCACCTCCACAGACCCCACTAGTTTTTTCACTTCAAAGGCCCATAAGATCATAGCCTGACTTTTTAAATAGCCTTTGAGAGTACATTTCATACGTCAGCTTATAAATGATACCATGATAGCACGGTGCCCCTAATTCTGCCCCTGGCTACTGTGCACGCAGGAGACAGAATGTGTGGGTTCAGAACCAAGAGAGGAAAGCAGTGATGGCCCCACTCACTGCCATCCCCAGGAGAGCCGGCACTCCCATGCCATGACTTCGCTTTCTGGTTTGAGGGCAAGCTGGCTTCTACCAGAAGATGCCACGTAAAGACCACACAGGCTTTAAATCTGGTCGCCCCTGGTTGCTGTGGACTGCGGGGGAGGCACGGGCTCTGCTCTTCAGGAGCGTGGGGCCGGCAGGACACCGCGCAGACAGGCTGCGCCGGCACAGAAGCTACTCATGACTCCTCGCTGCTTCCGCCCTGACTGCACAAGAAGGGCGGAGTCGAGTCTCGGCTCCTCCGGGGTCTCGGTGGGTGACCCGAGCCACTGAGGTCCGGAGAGGTGCTGGTCACAGGGGCGTGCGGCGCGTGGGGACGTCCAGCACTGGGCTGCGAGGAGCTGTGCCGGGAAGGTGGGCGCAAGCCAGGAGCTACGGCTCCCTGCAGTGACCGTCTTCCCGTAACCCTTCGGGGCAGCAGACCCGCCGGACCCCGGGAGGGGCCTCCTCGGGTGGGCACAGGGGCTCGGCAGGGCCCGGGAGGATGCAGGGCAAGCTGCGGCCCAACGACTTTAGGACCGGGGCTCAGCCGGCCGAGTCTGTCTCTCCCGCCCCATCGTGACCCTGGACGCGCGCTGGCTTTGCACCCAGGCCACGTGACCCCGCCTCAACACCGTGTGGTGCCAGCGCGTCCCAGGCCGGGAGCTGGCCGGCGGGGGCCACGGGAACACCGGCTTTGCTGAGCTGCGGCTACTTCCCACGTCCCAGACAGCCTGCCTCGTGTCGGCACCACACCACTCTGCCAAACGTCCCGCGCTCGTGGTACGGGGCAAAACTCTGGCCTGGAAGAGTGGCGCGTGTTTCCCGACACGACCCTAAACACGCCCAGCACGGACCCTAAGTTACCACACCACGCAGCCCTGCTCCTGTGACCCGAGGAGGACACAAAGAACATACTTACGCCAGGGGAGCCGCTTGCATCTGAACCTCCCACGTAACTACTGCGTTGCGTCGTTGAATATGTTAAATGCGAACATGCTAAGTATTTCACGGAAAAGGCCCTGCGCACGTCCGTACATCGGAGAGCAGGCCACCGCCTTGGAAGGGTCGAGCCGGAAGGGCGCGGGACGGAAGCCCCGCCTCCTGCCCCGCCTCCTGCCCGCACGCTCCTATCAGGTTCTAATGCCGCTGCTGATTGGCAGGAGGCGGAGCTCCACACCGCCGCCGCTGTCGTTCGGCAGCGCCTGGCCTCGCGCAACCGGTGGCGTGGCACCCGTGCGAGGCGGCCTTCGGCCGAAGCGGGCCGCGGCGCAGGAAGGCTACTGAAGACGCCCTGGGGGGCAGGCCCGCGGGGCAGGGCCGTCCGCGGCCCGGAAACGCCCACGCCCCGGGTAACAGGCCCGCCAAGCAGCCTTTCCTCAGCCCCGCCGCCCCAGGTGCGTCTCTGTCGCCCGCCCGGCGGAGGCCTGGGTGCCGCAGCCACCGGCCACTGCTGGCCAGCCTCCTGCAGTGCCCGGGGAACCTGGCCTCGGCAGCCCCGAGAGGAGCCGACCACCGACCTGTGGACGAGGAGGGTGTTGCTTTCCAGTCGGAGAGCGCCGGCTCCCCGAACTCTCTCCAAATAAGAAAAAAGCGATTCGCCTTTCCTAACGTAGTCGTGCGTTTCCACGTAGGGAAACTCGAGTCTGTCTAATCTAGACAAGGAACAGTGACGCGGAAATGTGTGATTTGGGAAGAAGGTATAAGATAGGTGAGATATGTGCCTCTAGTGGTGAAGAAAAGAAAAACCAAAATATTGTAGAATTGTGGCACGTAACATTTAGGTGTGACTCCAGCCTGCCTCGACACATAAATCCACATCTCCCCATGAAGCTGGGGCTGCGTCACCCGGACCAGCGCGAGCAGAGGGCGAGGCAGCAGAGGTCCCCCTGCGCCCCGGCTCTGCACCTAACTTCCTAATGTTCGGCGGGCTCCTCTCAGGCGCTCTGCCATTGTTTAACCGTGGCCTGCCCTTCACAGGTGACCCCCACTGCCACCTGGGATAATATCCACGTCTGGAATAGTTCAAAGAGCTCCCAAGAAGAGAATGAGATGCAATACACATGCGTTTAAATAGGAAAATGCCTTTTTAGAAAAGGAAGAACGCATGGAGAATTGGGGTCCAGTGAACAGCAGGCCTATGGGAGGGTAAGAGCGATGCGCTTGTCCTCATGGCCTGTTTGCCTCTTGGATAGGATGGCCGCTCCCCTGAGTCCTGCCCCTGTCAGAAGTCCTTCCTCAAGTCAGTAGCCCGGCCCAGTTCTTAGGGACAGCATTCGGGGTCAGAGAAGGACAGAGAGGCAGTGTCACTAGCCTGTCCATCCCAAGTCTTCTCAACTCCCTGTGAGAGTCCTGTGCCAGCACCAGGGTGCAGCACTCTGGCTATGCCAGCTGTTAACATCTGGAAGGCCTATGATGACAAGAGCCCAGAGTCACCCGCTGCCCACCGTTTTCAAGCAAGGCCCAGTGTGCACTGGCATCAGCAAGTTCACAGTTTAAGTCCTGAGCCACACACAGGCTTAGCACAATCTTCCGGAGAACATAAAGCTCCTTCTCCCGGGGATGTGACATTGATTCTGACTTGCAGGGATTTTGAAAATCCATCCGGCATATAAATTAAGAAATGCTTGGACAGAAAGTAACGGATTGTCCTCCCTCTGGTATCTCTTTGGCTGGATTTGTATCCAACAGTAAAAAATAAAAAAGGAACCAGTTTTAGGTGATGCGATAAACAAAACACAAGCATCTTAAATTTGCCAAAGAGTATGTCTTTAGACATAACGGCAAGCCAGGTAAAGCACGAGGAAAGGGGGCTTCCTTTTCAGCCACTGCCCTGCTGTGGTGTCTTCAGGAACTGTTAAGATAATTTTTTTCTATTCTTATCCCTGAATTTCCTGCCAAGCTATTGTTTCAGACAGAAACCAAGATTGCCTGGATTTTTAAAAAGTAATTAAGCGATGCTCATTAATCAGATTTTGTTGACAGTTTTCCAAGACTGTAATTGAGGTTGCATAACCTTGTCTCCCTGAGAAATGCAAATCCAGCCCCTGTATTCAGGTAGGAAATACCTGATCACAATCATCTGGAGGAGAGAAATTTCACAGATTCCAAAATACTGAGCAGCATGTTAATATTAAATACACAGCTCAATTTACCTTGTGACATTTTACAGACAATGCGTGGGGCATCTGTCTTGCTGTCCCCAGAAGGCTTTAAACTCTCCTTTCAAAGGTCAACCTTGGCAGCCTCAGGACCTACATATGTGGTCGGTGCACAGTAGGCTCCACTGACCAGTCCCCCTGCAGAGGGTTCCAGAAGCATCTAACCAGCTAAAAACCTGGACTTGGACTCAAAGCTTGTAAACATGCTGGCAGTGTGGAGAGATCGGCACTTTGGTCATGACCCACTAAATGATCAGTAGATCCAGGGTGTGGCTTGTGGCCCAGCTGGGAGGGTGGTTGGGTACACCAGGAAGAAACCAACTCCAGTGGCTGCCCTTGTCAGGATCAACATGAGTAAAGAGCTCTGCAGGAAGCAACTTCAGTAACTACTGTTACTCTCCTTCCTTCAAAGAATGGCTCTTCTGCACCTCCTGGAGGAAGCTCAGGCCTGCTGGGGACTGTGGCCCTCACCACATAGTCTCTCGGCCCTTTGGCTTGGGTGGAATGTACATTTGTTTCTCCTCATCACTCCATTAATTTTGTAAGTTGCAGTCTTAGTATTTGTTCTGTGTTCAGGCCTTCATCCCCAGGGGATGCGAGAGCTTGTGCGGGTGGGGCCCTCTGCCAATTCGTCTCACATCTACCCTAGTCACTTTCCCACAGCTGGGACAAAGTACCCAATGCCTGCAACCTAAAGGAGGACAGGCTGACATGGGCTCGTGGTTTTAGAGGGTTCAGTCCATGGTAGGCAGCTCCAAGGCTGAGGGGCACAGTAGAAGGGCCTGACGGAGGACAGCTACCCACTTCATGGAAACCAGGAAGGAGGGAGAGAAAAGAGGAGCTGGGGACAAGAACACACACCCTTCCAGGTCACGTCACACCTCCAACCAGACCTTGCCTGCTAAAGAGCACAAGTGGCCACAACCTCATCGCGGACGAGTCCCTGGGCACGTACAGTGCTGCATGGTCCAGCCACTTCCCAGACCCAGGAGAGTTTGGGGACACTTCAGAACTAAACCACGACGGCATTCGTTTCGCGGAACCAGCAACGTGGCCCAAAGCTTCTTAAAAACAGCTACTGGTGAGCAGGGCACACCTTCGTTCCCTTTGTGCCCTACAAGCCTTTCCTCTGTCCAGAATGTGCTCTCTGGCCAAGAGTCATAATACAGGCCAGGCCTTCTCATATGGACGGGAAGCGCCAGCCTGTAATTCCAACACTCTGGGAGGCTGAGACAGGAGGATCAGAAGTTCAAGTCCAGCCTGGGCAACTTAGAGGAGCCTTAGAGAGACCCTGTCAAAAAAAGGGGGGGGGGCTAGAGGCTATAGGTCAGGGCAAAGGCCCTGGGATTCAAACCCTAGCATACCGACCTCAAGAAAAAGCCATTAGACACTATGTGGCTTTATTACTAAAATCAGACACAGGAAATTGAGGTATTTTATCTGATTAGATAATCCATTTAAACTTACCACACGTAATGTGCACAACATGCGAGCAGCTTCACAGGGAGAGGAGCAGAGCACCGGCGTGCCTGGAGAACTCAGACTCCAGTGAGGAGGAGACAGCAGCCAGGGGCAGGGCGGGCACGAGGGGCCCTGCCACACTCGGTGGGCTGGAGCGGAGCTGGGAAGGACCAGCAGAGCCGCTAGGCTAGTGCATGGCTAACTACGCATTAAACCCACTTGGACACATCCAGCCGGAAATGAAATTTTATATCTCGTGAAAAAGCTGTTCACGGCCCTGTGATTAACCCAGAAGGAAACCCTGAGACTCCAAGCATCGGATAAATCATCTAATTAAGAGCAAAGCCGCAGCTCAAGAGGCCAGAGAGGCACTTCTCAATCAGAAAGGCACAGCCCAAGGCGCGCAGCGGGAGTGGGCATGTGCACACAGCCGCCTCAAAGCCCTGGGCTCCTGCAGTGAGGGTTTCGCGGTGGAGTTTCAAATCCAAGCCTGGCTTCCTCCGGTCACTCACTTTCTCCACAACCAGATGCTGAAGCCTCGGACCAGGGACGAACATTAGTCGTCACCTAAGAGGCACGTGGGGGAGTCCCACCTGCCAGGGTTTGGCACGAGGAATACGTGCAGTTTCCTCCCGGATGGCCCTGGCTTTTGGTCATGCCTGGGGACAAGGGAGGACTTTCCTATCATTCCGACCACTTTCCTCCTTCTAAGTACTGAGGAACGTGCCAAGCCAGGACGTGACCTCTGGTTAGAGCCGTCCCCTGGGTACCGGTTCTCCGTCCACACTACGGAAGTCAACCCCAACACGCATCCCCGCCTCCATGGCCACACAAAGTACAAGCACACGTGCCCAGCTAGCAGCCCTGTTTTGGGTGGTGGTGGTGGTGGTGGTACTGGGGATCGAACCCAAGGCCTCTGCACTGAGCCGCACCCTCAGCCCATTTTATCACTTCATTTTGAGACAAGGTCTCGCCCTGTGTGGTAGGTCGCACAGGCGGGACTCAAACGTGCAATCCTCCTGCCTCAGCCCCCCGGAGCGCTGGGACAACAGGCCTGCACCGCCAGGTCCAGCAGTGGTTTATTGATTTCAGTTCTCAGAAAGTATTAAACCAAAGAGCAATTATGCTAAGCAGGATTGAGTGTTTTGCGACGTAGAAAAGGCTAGTGGGAAGTGTGGGAACGTTCCCGTGTCATCGTAAAGAGCACGGCAGAAGCGCCCCGTCGTGGACAAGGCAGCGAGTCCCCACAGCACCCCCATCTGTGAGTATGCACGACGTTCAACTCTGCTGAGCTACTGCCACCCTGGCAAACCGTTCCCTGGTGTTTGGATGCCCAGTGGCCAGGACCTCCGAGTGCCCATTAGATTTCAGATTACTTAACATTGCCGCTAACTTCCACAGGCAGAGAGTAGCAGATTTCTTTGCATCCATGCGCGGTCCAAGGACGAACAGGCACGGTTTGTTTTCCTCTAGGGAGTTTAGACAAATGGAGTTAGAGATGGACATTCACCGAGAAAAGTGAGAACATCCACTGATGAACAGAGAACCCAGCAGAAAGCAACACACCGAACTAGGGCAGCAAGACCACCCGTGGTGCAGTGTGGCACCCAGCAAGACCACCCATGATGCAGTGTGGCGCCCGGAGCCCGAGTGGTTCCTCACTCTGCAGCTGACAACTCTGCCAGTTTGGACTTCACGGCCTCCCAGACGTCCCACATTCTAAGGGACATCTCCTGCATTCTCATACTCTGAACCCAGCAGGGGCAGAGAGTCCACCGCGGGAGGCGGGACCTGTAGCACGGGCAGCTGGGAGTGCCGGACCGAGGGCCCCCCGCAGCACAGGGCCTCAAATGCCTACGAGTTAGCATCAACATGAGGACTCATGACAAAGCCTTACAAAGTGCAGGCCGCAGATTCTAGGACAGCCTTTCCTCCTTGCCCCTGGCTGACACCTACCCTGCCCAAGCGCAAAGGAGGGCTTCACGGTTGACGTTGCTCCAGCTTCTCCTGCCTCA
This sequence comes from Ctenodactylus gundi, assembly GCA_004027205.1. Taxonomy (NCBI): domain Eukaryota; kingdom Metazoa; phylum Chordata; class Mammalia; order Rodentia; family Ctenodactylidae; genus Ctenodactylus; species Ctenodactylus gundi. Next base: position 308 of record PVKB01006053.1, on the reverse strand, counting down.
GTCATTTTCTCATTGCTGGGACACGATATCCAGCACCCACAGCTTCAGGGAGGAAAGGCCTGGTTCAGCTCACAGCTTTAGGCCTCGGTCCACTCATGCAGGAAGGCAATGGCGGAAGAGTCTGGTGGAGGACAGCTGCTCACGGCGTTGCAAAAGGGAGGGGAGAAGCCGGGGCAGAGTGTACCCTTCCAAGTCACCCCTCATCCCTGCACTCGGTGACCCATACCCCTGTGACCCCCAGCCACCGTGACCCCCACACCCCCCATGTCCCCCACCCCCAGCAATCCCCACACCCCCAGTGATCCCCC
>PVKB01006052.1:0-75798 GCA_004027205.1 Ctenodactylus gundi | reverse complement strand
CCCCACCCCCCCAAAAAAGAAAAAAAAATTCGCGGCATTGGCTGGCTGGCAAGCTGCTCAGCGGCAGCTGCGGCACAGACACCCTGACGGTCCGACACGCTGTGTATGAAGGGCTGACGGCCCCGGGCAGCCTCCCCAGCTATCTGGACACACACAAGAGTCTGTAGGATCAACTCGTCCCAGTTCTGAGAACGGAGTTGTTATGAGCCTGCACATGCCACACCAGACATGCGAAGCGCCCTGTGTTCCAACACAGTGCATTTCTGAGCACACTCTCGACACCACCACCCGGCAGGCCGCCTGCTCCACCCTTGCTGTGGCCAAGGGCCCGACCCCTACCTTCACTCCGTCCAGCACCGCCTTGATGACCCCCTTCACGGTTGTCACCATCTCTTTGTCCTCTGAGTTCACTCCTTCTAGCATTACCTGGTCAGACCAGCGGATGAGGTTGGCGAGGCTTTGGTACACGCGGCTGTAGCAGGACGACAGCGCAGAGCTGCAGCGAGAGAAGCATCATGGCGTGAGAAGCAGACCCATGCCCGACCGCCACGTCACCACGGCATTCAGCGTTGAGCCGGCCTTTCTGTGGCCGGGGGGCTTCTTGGTACTTTTTTTTTTTTTTTGAGATAGGGTCTTACTCTATAGCCCAGGCTGGTCCTGAACATGGAGCCTAAGCTGGCCTTGGACCCATGGCAATCTTCCTGTCTCAGCCTCCCAAGTGCTGGGATGACAGGCGTGCACCACCACGCCCGGCTTGGTACTTTTTTTTTTTTTTTTTTTGGTAAGATCTGTTCCTCTCCTCCCCTTCTTTGGGATTAAATCTAGGTTGCTCTATCACTGAGTTACACTTCCAGCAGGTGTAGCTCCACTAAGTGGCCCAGGCTGGCCTCAATACACCGTACCTCGTCTTAACAAGCCTTTCCCCCAAGACTCTCTCTGCACATCCAATACATTCACATTCTAGTTTGTGTTATAAAAACTATTTCACATTCCCTTACAAGGCTCTGAGCACATTTCTTACGAAGTGCCTCGGCTTTCCCTGTGACGGTTACGCTTGACCATGTCCACTTGACTGGCCTCTGGATTTGCCCAGGGAGCTGGTAGAGCCCATTCCTGGGTGCATCGAGCAGTGTTGGCTTCGGCACCCTATCCAGTCCCGGCCCTTTTCCTCCTCTGCTTCCTGGCTGCCATGAAGCAAGTGGCTTTGCTCCACCATGATGCCCTGCCTCGGAGCTGGCCAGCCACGGACTGAATCTCCGAAAACCACGAGCTAATAAACCATTTCCTCTTTTACGTCGTGGCTGCTGGGTCTCAGTGTCTCAGGGGTCAGAGAGCTGACGCGCTTTCCTTTCGGCTGCTAGTTACTGTCCTGGGTCAGAGCTTTGTGTACTTCTTGTGGGTGAGTCTACAACTCATGTTGGATGGGTCATGAAGAACCCACAGGTTTACACAATTTTTTGTTTGAGATCCCGGTGATCAAACCGAGGGCTGCACATGCAAGGCAAACACGCCACCAGCAAGCCACACCCAGACCCCGGGTCCGAGGGATTTTAACAGGCAGGATCCTCGGGGAACAGAACAGACTATGGCTCTGCCAGCTCTCCTGCCGGCTCAGTTTCACCTGAAGTCCTTCCGCTGTCACTGTGGCCAGGAAGCTGGAGGACCACCCTCACGGAGACTATTTTGGACACAATGAATCAGAGACAAGGTGACTTGTGACTATGGAAGGGATGTGTGAAGGAGCAGACATGTGTAAGTATGTGTGTACACACGTGTATTCACACGCATGTGTGTGAGGACATGTATATGCCACACATATGTTAAAGTACAAAAGGTTCAAGATTAATTTGACATGAAATGTGAAGGAAAACTAATACTAGTACTATGAGAAAAATTATGCAAGCGCCAAATTCAAAAGACAAGGTGACCAGAGGTCACTACACGGGAAAAAATTAACAAACATTTGGGACACCCTATAAGATGTTTTCTATGGGGCTGAAGACAATTCCACTTCACTCAAAAAGAAAAAAAGGAAAAAGAAAACACCCCACAGGCAATAAAAGAGACGGCTGCAGGTTAGCTAGAACTGCACTGAGCCACCATGAGCAACTGGAACAGGATCACAGAAACCTTGGAACAGGAACCGGGCTCCTCACACCCTGGAAGCCTCTTACAAGAACACGCCGGCCTGTCTGCATCAGACAGCAGAATGAACACTGCTTTTCTTTTGATACTTAATAAGCTCAGAGCAAGCTATTCGCTAACCTTGAAGAGCAGCGTGCACCCCAGCAATACAAACATCCACAAAGCTTCCTGGGCCAAGGCCGACTCCGTGTCCCCACCCCATGCTGTGTGCGAGATCCCGCCTGACCCAGGTAAGCATGTGCCTTCTCCGTATTCTAACGAGGTTCTCCTCTGCCTCTCTGGGCCTGACCACCTCGGCCAGTGGCTCCCGATCCTGGACCCGCAGGCCAGTGTCCGTCAGGAACCGGGCCACACGGCACGAGGTGAGCTGTGGGTGAAGCAGCTGCTTCATCTGTACTTTTAGCCATCTGAGCCCCCTCGTGTCGGGTCAGCGGCAGTGGACGGACTCTCACGGGAGTGTCACCCCTCCTATGAACGCCGCCGCGAGGAATCGGGGTTGCGTGCTCCCCGTGAGAATCTGACGCTTGGTGACATGAGGCACTGCCACCCTTCCTCCCCCTTCTGTGGAAAAGTTACCTTCCACAAAACCAGCGATCTAAACTGTGCTGAGCTAGGCGGAGACTCCCGATAGGACCAAAGGGCCTAAGAAGTGGTGCTTAAATGTGTTTGGAGGCAGAAGGTATTGGATAGCATGTCCAAAAGGACACAAGTGTTGCCAAGGAGCCAGCGCAAGGGACTGCGGAGAGGCCACACCAGAGGCTCCGACTTCAGGACAGTAAGACAGGCCCAGCGTCTGGGCCTCAGGAGTGGCCATTCTCTTACTGCAGGGACAGCCTCAGGGGACAAGGGGACGCGCATGGGGATGTAAAAGAACCTTTCTCCCGACTGCTCCTAGAAACCGTGTGTTTCAGGCATCCACCTCTCCAACCCAGGGCCCCGTAGCCCTCCATGGCTGACAGGCGGGACCTGGAGTGGCTCACCTGTTCTGAATGCGAGGGTCGGTCTGTACCAGGGGCAAGATGGCCTCCAACACCTTGCTGGCGGACCCGGGTAGCATCTCCAGGACTTTCTTATCAATGGCCATCTTGTCCACAATGGTCTTAAAGTAGCGAAGCGCGCTGACCACTTCCTTCTCTTTCTCTTCCAGCCAGCTCAGGTTCTGAAAGGAAATGTTAGCACAGGAGGGAGGAGAGGGATTAAAGGAAATTGCTTTGAAGAGATGAAATAAAAACTTCTGTATGCTCGCTTGAGGCTGCTGTGAATGGGAGGAGCCCCAGAACCAAGCCAAGCAGTTTTTCTAAGGCCTGGGACCAGGACACAGAGGCCAGCGCTGGAGGAAGAAGGGCTTGGGCTAGGAAGGGCCACGCAGACATTCCTGAGCTCGCTGCTTGCAGTCCAGGTTCCTGCCTGGTCGGCCAGGCTGCTGCCTCAGAGCCATCCTGCCGAGTGAAGACTCCCTTCCTGAGGCTGGGGGATGCACCAGCCACAGCCTAGGGCACACAGATACTCTCAAGCCAAACCCGGGACTCCAGGCTCCTCCGCAGCCATCTGAGGCGTCCTGAGCCTGGCTGGGGTGTGAGGGCTCAACACCTACCCCAGGGCGTCTGGTTGCCCGCCCTCCCCATGCCTGGCCGGAGCTGCAGCCCCTCTTAGTGAAATGACATGATCTTTCTAGAGATCCTGGCACCCTGGGGCTGGGAGGGGCAGGAATGCTCAGGGATAAAGGGTTAGGGCGCCGGAGCCAAGGAAACACACAGCCCTGAGCTCACCAGAAGGCAAACTACAGCCCCAATTTGTGGGCCCAATCTTCCCTTCAAAGGCCCAGAGGGCTCATCATCCGGGGCAGGGGTAGGGGTGGGGAGGGGATCTACAGAGCAGACAGCGGCCGGTCTGCTCCAGCAGAACTGGGGGTGCTGTGGGGCATTCTGGGGCAGCGCAGGGGGAAAACTTTGTGAGAAGACGGCTTCGCAGAGTCAATTCATGTGCTAACACATACGCACACAAACAAATGACAACAGAATCACAAGAAGCAGTTATGACTTTTAACACTAGGCTTCTTCTTTGGGGACCATCATTTTAAATTAAACAATTCAATAGTGGAGGCTTTTATTTCACCAGATCATCAAGAGACAACGGGGGACAGTGCCAGTCAGACAACTTCCAAGGACCTCACACGACCTCTTCCAGTGGGGACTTCCCCAACGTGTCCTCCACCCCGCGAAGACACCCAGCAGGGACAGCGCCCTTCCTCCGCCCGCCACTGGGAGCCCTTCACCCTGGCTTTAGTTTCTCCTCTGACTCTGGTCTCTGTTTGGGGGCCCACACTGGTGACCCCACGCCAGGGCAAGAGCTCTCTGACTGCCACAGCCCACCCAGCTGGGAGGAGCTGAGGAGTCAGGCTGCGCAGAGCTCACAGATATCAGTGATACCAGTGCGTGTGGCCACAGCTTCCCCCACCCCCGCTAGGATGAAGCGTGATCTTGCTACATCACAAAGTGCTGGAAGCCAGGGATGGTGAGACATTTGGGGAGGGAACAGGAAGTGCTTTAGGGAAGCATGCTCCCGGGTGTGGACAGCAGTGACCGAGGGTGGGATGCACTGGAAGGGCCGGGCGCTTCAGAACAGGAAGACAGCCTCGCTGTCACCTCAGACACACAGCCAGGCCACTCTGACAGGGCCCCTGACAGGGCCAGGTGACATCTGGTGACTCTCAGCCAAGTCCCCTCCCAAACGCACGGCCCTGGAGTGCTGGATGTCTCCTCAGCTCCCAGCTGTTAAACTGCGGCCTGAGGTTAAATGTATGTACAATGACACACCTGTCCCCTATACTGGCGAGCTGGACCCGGAGACTTGCAGCCGTGGCTTTGCGGACACTGGCCCATGGCACAGTCTCAAGAGCAGCACACAAGCCACGCCTGGGGACCAGGAGCCCAGGAATGCTCCAAGGCTACCCGTCTCCCCGGGCTTGCGAGGTGCGGACTCTGCAGTCCACGTCTGAGGTGTGGGAGGCAGCACGGAGGTGGCGTGGGGACGGACACAGGATGTGTAGGGAAATCACTCACTGCACGTGCCAGATGCTGCGGCAGTATCAGACGTTATACACCAGCTGATTAATCAAGCACAGAGGAGGCCAAGGGATGTGAAACCCACAGGCGGCAGGGAAGAGGCCAGAGCCCAGCCGCCAGCCGCCGGGGACTTCCAGTCCCCACAGATGGAGCCGTGCGCTTCACGGCACCCTGTCATCCGTGGCGGCACAGGCATGATCCCATGGAGCAGACACTTCTCAGGTGGGGAAACTAAGGCTTGGCGGGCATGGGGAGTCACACAGCTACAGGGATGGGACCGGAATTTGGACTTGGTCTGTTTGACCCAGTGCCCAGGGAGATGAAAAGAAGAGACTGATTAAAATGATAGAGGAAGAAGTAAAGACATTTATCAGCAATCCCTTGGGGCACAGCTCTCTGTCACAAACGAGGCAAGCTAGGCCCCCAGACGGTACCATGACACTCCTAAGCTGTGCTGCCCAGGACAGGCATAGAGAGAAGGGGCGGGAGGGCTTGGACCTGTCTCTGGCCACTGCCCTAACTGTGGCTATGCTCTAGACCCCAAGGCAGCCCCATCTGTCCACCCCCATCAGACAGGAAGCCACACTAGGGCCGAGCTGGTGATGGGGAGGGAGGCAAAGCAGAATCAACGCGATGACCGCTGGGGCCAGGGGATGGGGTAAAAGTGGCACTGCATGTTCCATTCTGCTGGGCCTCCTCGCCTGGCCTGGTGCAAAGCATGCAGGAAGCGGTCACAACGCACGTTCATGGCCACCACCCACTCCAGTGCTGGAGCCTCCCTGCCCACATGTTGTGTACGATCACAGGAGCCACAAGGGAAACACAGAAGCAGCAGCAGCGCGTCCCAGCGCCCGTGGGTGCGGGCGTGTGCTTCGGGGCCTTTCCCCACGTGGCTTTTATTCAGCTCTGCTTCTTTAGCCGGCTACAGCTCACCGCTAGGCTTGGGCAAAGTTGCAAAAAGCTAACGAATTCATCAGTGAAGGTGTAGGAGACGACAGTATGTGTGGGAAGGTAATAGCGCGCAGCAGCGCCCCGCGGGGCAGGCCTATAACGGCAACACTCATGAGGCTGGGGCAGGAGCGTCCCAGGTTCAAGCCCAAGGGAAGAGAGCTAAGGCACAAGGCGTGATGGCAGTGGACAACAGATCGGGGCTGCTCGGCTGCCCAGGCACGTTCCTCTGGGTCCACACACACCATGCTGACTGCTCCACGTTCCTGGATGTCTGGGACTCTTCAGTTTGCTACGCAGGTGACTTGCAGAGTGTCATCATTTAACCTTGTATGTGGGTAACAGCCAGAGAGGGACCAAGAGTCTCCCCAGTGAAGGGCTGGCCCATGGCTCCTTGGGGCAGGGTGGCCACGGCGCTCCCTGTGGCGGGACTGCAGGATGCACACCAGTGTTGCCGGAGGCACCTATTCCACCCTGCAAGGGGGCACCCGGGAGGGCCTCCAGGCACTGACAGGGTCCCCTGGGGTTGCTGCATACATTCCATGAAGTAAGAGATGCTTTCAAAACAAACTTTCCTCCATGACCTCACTGGGCGTGGCTAAGTGGCTTCTATCAGTGAATGAGCCTGCACAGGTACCGGGCCACCAGGACACACCAGTGCTGCGGAACAGCCTGGATGCTCCCGGGAGGTAACACAGAACTCAGCCCCAAGCATATGCTAAGCCAACTGTAATAAAAACAACTGTGAATCCAGACAACAAAGAAATACTCAGTGATAAAAAAGAAACAAGCTCTCAGAACGTGTAACGACATGGAGGGACACGCTGCTTCGAGGCAGATTGCGGAGGGCGACCAGCCGGCGGGCACAGCGCAGCTCACGGGGTTCTAGCTGTGGGGCAGGACGGGCAACACTGGCCGGCGGAAGGGAGGGGAGGAGGGCCATGGAGGGGAGGCATGGGGGACGTTAAGGCAGTGCAACGTCCATGATACTCTAATCCTGGACATACAGCTTTATGCTTTTCTCTCTTTCCTTCCTTTAGTCCTTTTTTTTTTTTTTTTTTTTTGAGACAGGGCCATACTTGGTAGTCCACAGTGGTCCTGAGCTCACTACAGAGCCCAGGCTGGCCTCAAACTCATAGCAATCCTCCTGCCTCAGCCTCAGGGATGCTAAGATTACAAGTGTGCATCACCATGCCTAGCTGGTTTTTATGTGGTACTGGGGAACTGAACTCACGGCCTTGCACATGGTAGGAAAGTGCTCTAACCACTGAGCTATGACCCCAGCCAGGCTTTACGCATCTCTGAAAACACGTTGAACCCTTCAACACAGTGGATTTTTATGTTGACATACAGACTTAAGTTAATAAATATATTCATATTGATTCACCAATTTTAACAAACGCACCAGACCAATACAACTTATTAACAAAAGGGAAAACTGAGGGTAAGGGGTTACTGGGTAAAACAAAACCCCCCCAAAACAAAAAAAACAAAAGACGGTATAGCCTAAGCTTCTGCCCTGGCCCTCCCTCGGCCGGGCGCGGAGGCCTGGCCCAGGCTGGGCTGAGCGTCCCCCTGCTGCCCTTCACGCTCCACTTGGGGGAAGATGGGGCAGGAAAAGCTGCTGTTCCACAGACTTTTTAGGCTTAAAGCTTTCATTTTCTCTACTTTCAACTAGTTTTCATATATTCCACTGGCCAATATCAAACCCAAAATTAGATGCCAAGTTCAAGGATTCTGAGTTTAAATACCACGGAGCAGTATTTGTCAGCAGCACTGAACTGATGGCTGTGACAACAGTTTTATGAGAAGTCATGCAGTGGATAGATACCAGAGGACTAAGGATCTACCTACTTCTCTACAAAGCTCATTTTATTTTAACACGGCTAGATATATTTTTATGTACAGCTGTAGACTGGGTGGGATTAAAAGCCGGCTCTGTGAGATGTCCACAATAAACTCTGGCCTGGCTGTGAAGCGGGCGCTGCATCCCATCACCACCTGGACACCGGGAGACTTGGCTGAATGCTTCCTGTTCTACATAATGGGGTCCTTTCCAGTAAGACAGGTCATCCTGTCAGGGCTGTTGGGAAGATAAGCACCAGGACATGTGCAAAGAGCTCGTTCTGAGGGCTCCTGGTCTCTCCATGGCCAAGCTCATAAGCAGATGGCTAAGCGCAGCTTGGGCTTTTTTATTTTTTTTTCTTTCAATCCTGGGTATGGAACCTACAGACTTTACACTGAGCTACATCTCCAATACAAAGACAAAAACAAAACAAAAACAAAAAAACAAAACCACACACACAACTTTTTCTTTTCTTTTCTTTCTTTTTTTTTTTTTTTTTGAGGCAGCATCTCACTCTATTGCTAAGTTGCCCAGGCTGGGCTCGAACTTGCAATCCTCCTGCCTCAGCCTTCCAGACTGCTGGGATTACAGCTGTGTACCATCACGCCCAGGTAACCTTTGGAAGCTTCCCTCTCCTAAGCTGTGCACGTCACCTCAGCAACTCTAGGAAAGACCAGCTGTTCTTGAGAAGACCTGTCTACGTCCCTGACACCTGCTGGCCCGTGCTGCATCCCAAAGCAGCCCTAAGCTTCTGCTGCGACGTGGAGCTCTCTCCACCGCCCTGGGGAGCGAGGGCCAGGCCGCCTTTCATCGGGGCCAGGACTCTCCAGGATGCTGCAGCCCCCAAGCCCAACAAAACGAGGCCAAGACGAATGCTTTTCCATCCCCACACCACGAACGCGGCTCTGTAGCGGGAGGCAAGGCAAACCCAATGGTTCTTAACGTGGCACTGACCTTCTGCCTCTGAGACCTGGAGGCCACAGCACTGGCGGACATAAATTCTCCTGCCTGCTGCTCCAGATCCAAGGGGAAAGGGCAGCCCTCGGGGAGGAACCGGGCTCCTGTCTCCTGGAAGAGAGGACACCTGGATCCCTACAGAGCTTGAAATGGCCACTGCAGGCAGCACAGAGTGGTGACAAGGACCAACACATCTGGCTGGACTGGCCCTCTCAGGTCCCTAGTGCATGAGGACACCTATGGCAGGTATCTGGGGGTTTGTGTGGTCAGAGCAGGGGCCCAGAAGCTGAAGGACCGACATTCTGGCCATCACAGCTTCCCTGTGTGTGCGGGTGCCCCAGGGAGATGTGGGGACCTCTGGGGGTGGGAGGCAGCACCCCAGGTGTGACCATGGTGGCCAGCAGTTGCCACACTGGGAACAGACAGCTGCCTTAACCAACTAGCTGGACTCTAATGAACATGACCACACTCTTGCAGACCTCTTGACCAGGACACTTAAGGCCCAGGAGGGATCTTTCAAATGCCACAGCTCACAGGACTGGACGCAGGCCAGGGCCAGCGAGGGGACGTGCGGGAAGCAGCTCACCTTGTTGACGGGCTTCTCCGGGATCTTCACCGACACCTCAGCTGGCTTCCCCTTCTTGGATGGTGTCCTCTTGATTTTGGGCGAGTGGAACTTGTCCATGAGCTTCATGGTGAAGGAGGAGAGGTGGGAACGCTGGGAGTCTGAAAGCACAGAGGCACCGGCATCAGGGGGAGGCCCAGGAGAAGTGGGGCTCACTTCATGCACACGAATGTGTCCCCAATCTGGTCTCTCCTCGTGACAGAATACGGACTCGAGGAAAGGCAGTCGCAACCTATCCGAGAGCACTTCGGTTCATATTCTGATTTTTACATTTTTATTTAAGTATGGTTGGTCAGAAATGGGCACATAGGAAGCGACCAAAATGGGCGGGGGAAAGAACTTGCAAACACCTTTCAGCGCCCTTAACAGTCGGTGTGAAGATCCAACCAGAGTCAGAGGGAACGGGCAAAGAAGAGAGAACGCAGAATTGCAGGCGTGGAGGGCTAAGAGCCAGCGAGGAAGGTGCCTTCCAATCAGGCCCCAGAACTGGGGGGAAAGCATTCCCACCCCTCCAGACTAGAGTGAGGGATGGAACAGTGTCCCCCTGAGGCAGGAGGGGACCAGGAAGTCTGTTCTCGTCACTCTGATCTGCAGCCACTGCAGGGAGGGCACTTGGGCAAGAGAGAGTAGAAGGCATCCGGCCTGGAAGGGGACAGTGAAACCACTTGCGCATGACTTCATGTCGGGAAAAACTTAAGCAATGGACTCAAAAACTACTAGCGCTGTGTGGGGACTGTAGCACGGACAGCACCTGCCTAGCAACGCAAGGCTCTGGCTTCATTCCTCAGCACTCCAAAGCAAAGAAAAAAATCCACTCCCTCCCCAAGCCCTTACAGCTACCAGCAAGGTCACAAGATGGGAGATCAATATACAAAAATTAACTGTATTTTCACAGAGTAGCAATGAATATTCTTAAATGAAATTCCAAAAAGTTTCATTTGATAATACCATCATAAAGAACAAGCTTGTTTGTGGGGTCCAGTGGTACCTGCCCATCATCCCAGCTCTCCAGGAGGCTGAGGCAGGAGGACCACAAGTTGGAGCCCAGCCTGGGCAACTGAGTGACTTAGCAAGATCTTGTCTCAACATGAAAACTGCTCTGGCTCAATTCCCAGCACCACAAAACGAGGAAGAAGAAAAAGGAGGAGGAGGAGGAGGAGGAGAAGACGAGGAAAAGAAGAAGAGGAAGAAGAAGCCACGCTTGGGCATAAATGTAAGCAAAAAAGTATAAGATGTATACAACAAAAACTACAAAATACTGCTGAAAGAAATTAGGGACAAGCTAAAGAAACAGAAAGCCATCGAGGTTCTCAATGTCATTAAGATGCCAAGAGTCAGTGATAACAACTTGCAATTCCTGTGAGAATTCCGGCTGGCTTTGCAGGCCTGATGAGCTGATCCTAAACACAGTATGGAAATGTGTGAGATCCAGAGGAGCTGACGTGATCCCGGAGAAGAACAGGGCTGGCGCAAGCGGAGTTAGTCAAGACTGCGAGGCTCTCACGCGAGGACAGACATGCAGATGGACGGCAGAGACAGGAGTCCAGGGATCCACCGCGCGTCAATGGCAACTCGTCTTCAGCAAGACCACTCAGTGGCGGAAAGAGCAGTGTTTTCAGCAAATGGAGCTGGAATAACTGGACAGTCATGTGCAAAAGACTGAATTTGGGTCCCTAGCTCATTCCATGGACAAAAGTAAGCTCAGAATGAACCAAAGACCCAAACATAAGAGTTAATTAAACCCACTAACACTTCTAGAAACACTAGAGAGCTTATGACCATGGACTTGACCTCTGTCTTCTCAGATATAACATCAGAAACTCAAGCAACAAAAGTAAAAAATATATAAGCGGGACTTCATCAAAATTAAAGACTTCTGTGATATAAATGAGAACCATCGAGAAAGTAGACAAGCAATTGGTGAGATGGGAAGAACTATTTTCATTAGGTGAGGGACTCATACATAGAAATTTTTTAAAAAGTTCATCTGAAGCAAAGCTCAGTAGAGAGCACTTGCTCAGCATGCGAGGCCCTGGGTTCGATCCCTAGCACCACCCATGCACCCACCCACAGACACATGAGTGCAAGATAAAAGAATACTTACAACTCAGCAGCAACAGACAACTAACCCGACTTAAAATGAGCACAGAACATGAACAGACATTTCTCCAAAACACAAACTGGCAACCTGGGTGTGGCAAAATGGTCCCCACTTCTCTTCAGGAAAAGGTAAATTGGAACCCCAGCATCTTACCACTGCCTCCCCTGTTATAACAAAGTAGACAGTACTGAGTGTCAGTGGATGATGAAACATTACTCGGCCATAAAAAGCCCTAAGCACTGACCTGTGCAACAGCATGAATGAGCCTGGGGACAACATGCTAAGTGATGGCAGCAGTTATGAAAGGCCACGTGCTGTGTGATGATTTGTGGGAAATGTCAATGAAATAGGTGAGTGTGTAAAGCCAGAATGCAGGTGAGCAGTTGTCCAGGACGGCTGGAGGAGGAGGGATGGAGGAAGGGAACCAGTAACAGTAAAAATTCTACTGGGGGGTTAAAAGAAATAGCCCGAAACCAGAACCAGAGGGGCTGCACGGCCCAGTGAGTTACTAACAGGATACCGATTGCACATGTAAAGTAAGAGAGCAGTAGGACATGTAAATTACAACTCGATAAAGCTGTTCAAAAAAAACCCCAACCCCCTGGGCAGTGTCCTTCATCTGGCCAGTCACCACGACACTGCCCGGCACCTGACACCTCTTCATCAGCTCCACAATGAACTTGTTTGCTGGCACAAACACAGGCTCACCTTCCCAGGGTGGACCTGGTACAAGGCGGCCCAAGGGAATGCTCAGCAAATATGCAAAAAAAGAACAAATCCACCAAAACACACTGCAGCAAAAACTGGCTTCTTTTAGCAAAAGAAGTTCACAGCAAAACACATACTGTTGGCTGAAGATGGAGCAAAGCCACTCTGTGAAGAACGGGGTTAAAAAGCACTCCATTTTTTCCAGCAATTTATTTGCCTCCAAATAAGTGACAGGACACATCCACCGACCAAAGAAGACAAACGACCCAGCACTGTACACTACAGGCTGTAACTGTGCCTGCTGCTGTTGTACGTGACTTCATCAGGCCGAAGTTAGCTGGAGACCTTCCTAGGTGGTCAGGCCCGATCGGAAAACCTCCATGTGCCCAGCGTGAATGATGTGGGAGCCCAGGGCCAGGGTCGCATTCACACATGGAGTCACAGTGAAGCCCATTTCCCAGCTGGGTGTTGGCAGAGGCACAGGGCGCCCAGATCCACAGGCAACAGTGTACCTGGCTCTGTCCCTGGACAGCTCAGGGTGGGGAGGGCTGGCAAGAGCGGGGCTGCAGTCACCCAGAGGCTCTGCAGGCAAAGAGGGGGCTAGGTGTGATGTTTCCACGGGTGGGTGTGGCTCATTTACAGCTTCGATCTCCTTCCTTACACTTCAGTATTATGTGGTCAACTCAATCCTACCACAGGGAAAACGGTGCGCACCTGACGCACCTGAGTCCACCAGCCTGGTGAGGTGCTCACATGAGGCCCCTGTAAACCTTCCCTCAGGGCAACGCACTCACGACCCCTCCCAGATAATGGGAGCATTTGCCCTTCTATCCTTTGTTTCTAAATCAAGACCTGCTACTCTTTAAAAAAAAAAAAATCTTCCCTTGCGTTCTATCAGGAGTAAGGGTACCACTGTTATCCTCATGAAGTAGCTTTCAGACAGAGAGTAACACGACACTGCCTGTGGATGACGCCCACAACAGGAACTGAGCGTTAGACTTTCATCCTTCCAAGGGCTAGCAGTACGTGGCATGACGCAGTCTGGCGGGGCAGGATGGGTGACAACCCACGTTCTACAGCCAAATGTGTGGCCAGCAGTTCTTGAATACAAGCATTCAGTAAATTACATGAGCTCGAGAGCTACTCCAAGCTCTACTATAAAACAGGCTTTGCTGGGAAGCTGAGGCGGGAGGATTGCCCCGGTTCAAGGCCAGTCTTGTGCTCGCTGTGCTCTGGACTACAGAGGAAAACCCTGTCTCAAAAATAAAATAGGCTTTGCCCTACGTGGGCAAGGCTGAGTCACAATAGCGCCTGAGCTCAATGTACGAGATGCATTGGTGACTTACGGTTCTTCCTTGCACTGGGTTTGTGGGGAGGTAGCACCATCCCAAGTCAGAGAGCAACTGTGCTTCTCAAAGTGCCTGGCATGTGGAACCTGCCCAACACAAGGAGCTCGCCTGCCTGTGGGGTCAGGGTGGGCACAAGGCTGACCAAGCTCCGGATTCTCTCCCACCTGCTTACAGATCTGATTGGGGAGCTCTGTAACGCTGACCTCACCCGCCTGAAGAGCTGAGGTCACGAATGCCCACCTCTCTTCTGTGCACACGGAACTGCGGCTGTTAGTCCATCTCCTGCCCTAGCATTAACTCGCCCGCAGCACCCACCCCTCTGCTGCCCCTGCCTGACCTTCTGATGCTAGCCTCCCAACACCCCAATACCCCAGAACACCTGTCCCTGCAGGGTTCCCGCGCCCGACGGATGTCAGAATGCTTTCCTAATCTGCAGGAGCCTGAAGTAGGAACAGAAAAGCAGACCTAGAGAGGGAGGCTGGGGCAGGATGTGCGACTTCTTGGGTCTGTGAAGGGGGCCTAAGGTCTCGGGCACGGGCTGGCTGAGCTGTGTGTGAGAAGGGGTGGGCCAAGGAGTGGGCCAGACCCACACCTGCTGTCAGGACCAAGGTGAAACCAGGGTGGCTGAGGAAACACAGAGACCACCCCAACACCTCTCAGGATGACCCAAGTGCAGGGCTGGCCCTGACCCTGACCCTGACCCAGGAACCAACAGGGCAGCTCCACCCTTGGGATGCCAGCAGAGCCCAGAAGGGAGGTTCGGTCCGGTTGCTCTACCTCTGACCCACCAGCCATGCCCGTGACTCCAGGAACAGCTAGGAGGCCAGGCTGCGGCTTCAACATCTATCCCTAGGGGCCTCAGTATCCGCAGAACTGCAGCTCGCACAAGAAGCTGTACATCAGCGGCGAAAGGAAACCCTTTGCCATGACAACCGAAGTTCTCAACGCTAGAAATTCAGGACAGCAGGAGGGCGGCCAGATTTTCTACTCAGGAACCTCTGTCACTTTCTCCTTCAGATGTGGGGTCACAGTACAGGGTTCAGGGGAAGTTCTAGGTTCCTCACACCACACCCCAGGCCCTGCCTTTAAGGGCTGTAGGCGGGAGGAGCTGTATGACGTGCCCACAGGAACACTGCTGCCGGGGTAATTTTTCTGAGGGTTCCGGCATGCACGTGTGTGAGAATGTGTGCACACAGTACTCCCCCTGTCCCTCCTACGCAGGTCGCGAGCAATGCCAAAGACATGCCCCCATTAATGGTCTTGGCAGATTTACCAACCGTTCTCCTGTTGTTCCTGATTTTTTCCCACATTTAGGAAATGATACTGCTGATTTTTTAAACTTTTTTTTTTTTTGAGATAGGGTCTCACTGTATAGTCTAGGCTGGTCCTGAACTCACTACCTTAGCTGGCCTTGAACACATGGTAATCCTCCTGCCTCAACCTCCCAAATGCTCTGATTACAGGTATGCTACCACAGCCAAGCTTACTGGTGCTGGGGAATTGAACCCACGGCCTTGTGCTTGCTGGGCAAGTGTTTTAAGCCACTGAGCTACACCCCAGCCCTGATTTAATTTTATCAATGTCTTTTTGTCTTTTTTTTTTTTTTAACCAGGGGTCAAGCCCAGGGCTTTCACATGAAGCTACATCCCCAGTCTATTTTATTTTTTGAGACAGGATCTCACTAAGTCACTAAGTTGCCCAGGTTGGGCTCAAACTTATAATCTTTGTGCCTCAGCCTCCCTGGGGTGGGGGTGGGGGGGTGGGATGACAGGCTTGTGCCACAGGATAGCCTTAGTACTGAAATTAACACAAAAATTTTAAAGATTTTATGCCATATGGCAGCACACCATGAAGACCAGCACTCTTGCCGCCCAATGGAAGGCCGCCCCGACACCTGATCACACGCACACCAAGTGAGATGCCACAGGCACCCGATGCCACTTACTCCTTGCCTGCTCTCCCAGCAGTGGACACCAGGTTGTTTCCAGGTCTATTTATTTATTTAGGACTGGAGAGCGAGCTCAGGGCTGTTACACTGAGCTATATCAGCCTATATATATATATTTGTGTGTGTGTGTGGGGGTGTGTGTGTGTGTGTGTGTGCGCGCGCGTGATTTTGAGACAGGATTTCACCGTATCATTTATTGCCAAGGTCAGGAATGAACTTGCAATTTTCCTGCCTCAGCCTCCCAGAGTGCTGGGATTCGAGTCCTGAGCAGGCTATTTTATTTTTCTTTCTTTCTTTAATAGAGAGCGCTGCTGGGGATTCTCTGCTGTGTGTCTCCTGGAACACGTACAGGTGTTCTCTGAGTAAAAGAGCTGGACTGTGGGTTGGGTCCCACATTTAACCCTATGGATACAGTCCCACGAGATGATACCCCAAAGTGGCTGTGCCCTTTACAACCCTACGAGCATGGTTTGGAGAGATCTGATGCTCCGAACACTGCCCCACATCCAGCCTGCTGGCCACATGTACCTTCCATATGCCTAACTGACCATGGGACACTAGCGCCTGCACCACGTGGAAATGCAATAAGCCAGCAAGTCTACTGTGACCTATCTATCTCTGAGGGGTTACCTTGAAACAAAGGCCCACTTCTGGCCATGGTCAGGGACTCCCAGGGATTAATCTGCTAGCCACTTCTTCCAGAGGAAGAGTAATTCCCACAACACCACGGTTTCTGGCATGTCACTAAGGCCATATTCTTGGGCAGCCTGTGGGCTACAGATCTTGAGCCTGGAGATAAAGAGGCGAGGTGGAGGAGCACACACAGCCTGCTCCCAGAATCACGTCTCCACGGAGCGTCCGTCAGGAGAACACGTGAAGCCATCAGGTTCCCTCCACAGTGGCCTGCCTGTTGGGGCCCTCAGGGCCCGAGAGCCTCAGCATTGCTGACCTTGGCCAAGTTCCTTCCCATGAAGAAGTGTCTACTGCTTGAAATTTAAGTCAGGTGTCGTCTTGCTAAAACACGTGACTGCTCTTTGTCGGCTGATAATCAAGTTAACAAGCTGGAAGACATGGAGGGTATAAAAGGAAGGCTGTAGGTAATAAAGCTTCTTTTGCCCTTCCAAGGGGGGAATCAGTGACGGACACCACCAGGGAGGAGCGCTCAGGAACAGAAATAAGAGGACAAAGAGGTAAAAAGGGCAGTGATAAAATGGGACAAGGAAACAGTCGAATGTTATTCATACGCATGTTGAGAAAAACGCTGGAAGCCCAGGGAGTTGAAGTAGCAGAAAAAAAGTTGCAACTATTTTTAAAATTCATAAAAGGTTGGTGCCCATGGTTCCCAGAGAAAGGAGCTATGTATTTAGATACTTGGGAAAAGGTTGGGGATGGTATAGAGGACATTTATGCTGCTAATGGTCTGCAGAAGTTTCCTTTTGATGCCTTCAGTCTCTGGTCCTTGCATGAGGGCCAGACATTGTTGGTGACTTCCCGAACAACTGGTCTGGACCACTGAACAAGTCCCTGTGGCTGCTGAGCCTGATGAGGATGCTGATATCGAAGAGTGAGGGAAAAATCCATTGGGCCTTTGTTCCTGACCCTCCCTGGTTGCATCCTACCATATGGGAGCAAGGAGAAACTAAATGTTCTAATAAGACTGTTCCATGGCAGAGATGTGTAAGTGAAAAGGCTGTTTGGACTAACATAACTGGGACTTCTTGCTATATCTTGGACTGGTCAAATCTAATGAACATATCCTCCTCTTCCTCTTATACTTTTTCCTCGACCACTTCCCCCTCCAGTGTCGTGGAACATGCATTGTCGATGGGAATGTGGTGGTCTGATTCTGGACACAGACAACTGTATATTTGGAAACTGGGGGTGGCTATGGATGAGATAGAGCCTCATCCTACAAATATGCTTACAAAATGAAATGTAACTGCTGGTGTTGACACCCCCCTATGTATTATGGGTAGGCAACTTGAATATTATATGGCAAGATAATGGACAATTTAATGTTACCTGTATTAATTGTAATTTGACAAATTGTTTTACTAACCTCCCAAAGAAGATTAAGGTAATCATTTTAAAACAACCATCTTATGTATTGTTTCCTGTTAATGTTAGTGATGAATGGTATTCTGATTCCGGACTTCAGATATTGCTTGAACTTGAAAAGGCATTGAGCCGCCATAAGAGAGTAGCTGGGCTAATTATTATTGATTTTATGTTGATTTTTTCCTTGTATTGTTCACAGTGGAATGGAAGGTCTACGAACTCTGGCCGCTAGTATTCAAGGTCTTAAGCTATGTGGCAAACCCCCCGGTTTTGGTGTGTAATTGGGCTGGTAGCCAAAGACGGGTAAGATTCCTCTGCAGTCAAGACAACCTAAGACAGGATGCATGCCATGCTGCATGTGGTCCAATGACGGGTAAGTCCTGACTGTGAGGGGAACAACCTGAAACAGGCATAGTCTCGCGCCAAGGAAACTTGTCGTTAAAAAATAAAATAGGGGGAGATGTTGGGGCCCTCAGGGCCCGAGAGCCTCAGCATTGCTGACCTTGGCCGAGTTTCTTCCCACAAAGAAGTGTTTACTGCTTGAAACTTAAGTCAGGTGTTGTTTTGCTAAAACACATGACTGCTCTTTGTCGGCTGTGATAATCAAGCTAACAAGCTGGAAGACAAGGAGCGTATAAAAGGAAGGCTGTAGATAATAAAGCGTCTTTTGCCCTTGCGAGAGTCCATGTATTCTTCAATCCACACTCCCCCTCTCGAGTTCCCATTGACTGACTGAGCGGGCCGGTCACCTGCCAAGAGACACCATCATTTCACTTCCAGCTGCTTGGCTTGCCCCACCCCCAGCTAGGCCTGATGGCCTGACACCGTCTCTGCCCGCTGCTGACAGATGTACCTGTCAAGTGGCCTTCCTGCAAATGTCACTTGTAGTAGCAGCTGGGATCCCAACTTAGCAGGGGTTTCTGTTGGGGCTTAATTCTACCAGGGCCGGGGGGGGGGGGGGATCCCTCTCAACATCAGCCACACCAGGGCCACGGAGACAAGTCACAGGGCGGACACCTGGAGGCAGCTCCTGAAGGACAGTGACAGGTCTTGGGAGCCTGTGGCGGTCAGCTTCTTGTTAGCTCTGCTACGCCAGGCCAGGGGTGGCAGCACGAGCAGGGGCTTAGGGGCAGTTTCCTTAATCGATGTCCCTCATTTCCAGATGCGTAAGGACGGCTGGACTGGAGGAGTGGCTTGAGGACACTAGGAAGAACTTGTTTCAATAAAGGATTTCAGATTTTCGGATCTCCCCTCCCCCCAGTGCTAGAGATGGAACAGCCTGACGCATTCTAAGCAAGTGCTCTAAGCCTGAGCTGCTCCCCCAGCCTGATTTCAGATTTTTTTTTTCTTTATTTGAGACAGGGTCTCACTCTGTAGTCTAGGCTGGTCTTGAACATACTGTGTAGCCCAGGCTGGCCTCGGACTCACAGCAGTCCTCCTGCCTCAGCCTCCCACAATGCTGGGACTACAGGTGTGCTCCACCATGCCCAGCCCAGATTTTAGATTTTTAAGAGGCGTCTTCCTCTGTTAGGGCTTTAAAGACTGTACCCTAGGGAAGACAGCGCAGGGTTGGGCTGTGGCATTTGTGGGTAGGGCAGGGAGCACGTCACGGAACCAGTGTGGTTTCCGGCAAATTTGGCATGGACTTGGACAAACTTCCCACCTCTCCAGGCCTCTCCTTCCTTCACCTGTGTTCATCTGTGGAAAAGGCACAGCCACCACAGGCCCCTCCTCCTCAGGCAGCCATGAGA
Source organism: Ctenodactylus gundi (assembly GCA_004027205.1). Classification (NCBI taxonomy): domain Eukaryota; kingdom Metazoa; phylum Chordata; class Mammalia; order Rodentia; family Ctenodactylidae; genus Ctenodactylus; species Ctenodactylus gundi. The sequence continues at coordinate 56,297 of PVKB01006052.1, read as the reverse complement.
ATTAACTGCAGCCCCGCCACAGCGGCTCACGAACGGCCGCCAGCACTGTTATCTGGGGCACCACCGGCCTTGGCCAACACTTCATAAGGCAGGAGCTAAAAATAGCCCTGGCTGAGTGGAGCCAAAAGCAACCTGGTGTTGCATTTTTTTTCTCCAACAATTTCCACATTTAAAGGGCCTCTGTCTTACTCAATACAGAACTATTCACTTTAAAACACGGGGAAACCCACACTTGAAGTTCTGCAATACCAAAGGCTCTTCTGACATGAAAATCAGTTCCCACCACCCGTGCGCTTGCTCAGCTAATGCTGACACCTACAGACGCTGCTTAGGGAAATACGTTTCTTCCTTCTCAACAAAAAAGGCTAAAGCCCGATGAAAACCCAAGCACTGAAAAATAACAGAGTGAAAATCACTTTAAAATCCCTTGGTATCTCTCATGTGCCAGGGCTGAAAGTTTTTCTCACATTTTTTTTTTTTTTTTTTTTGAGACAGGGTCTCACTCTGTAGTTCAGACTGGCCCTGAACTTACTATGGAGCCCAGGCTGGCCTCCAGTTCATGCCTCCTGCCTCAGCCTCCTGAGGGGTGGTAATCTAGGCGAGCGCCACCACGCCCAGCTCTGGCAATTCCCCAGGTGAGTACTGTTTTGGCGATGTAGCGACGATGGCACGGTGATATAGGGACAACCCCTTGGCATCACACTTTAAACAGGGTCCCGTTTAATTCTCGCAGCTACCTAAGAAAGAGGAGTGGGGAGGTCTGTGGTTATTATGTTTTTTCGACAGATGAGGAGGTGAAGGAGAAGCCCAGAGAAGTCAGAGGCCAACCTCACTGCACGCACTGCATCGGCAGCTGTCCCCAACCGCGTGCCCTTGCCACTGGCTCTCCCAGCAGCACTGCACGGACAGGCACCACTGTGCCTGTCTCTGGTGCCTGCCTAAGGTGACAGACTCCAAGGACTAGAGTGTCTGGGTCAGAGGACAGGCGTGGAAGCTCTGATGCAACGCTGGCACCCCATCCTGCTGGGCTAGGTGGCCGCAGCCAGTAGCAACGGTCCAGGCAGCCAGGGATGGGTAAGGTGGAGGGTAGAGGTTGGTCCCCGGGGCTCCCCACCCCTACACCTGTGGAAGAAGTCACGCTGCTCCTCAGATTTGGGCTCAGAACTGTCACTGCCACCACTGTCCTTTTACATGCATAACTGGTAAGGACTAAACATACATTGAGAACTGGACAGATACCTCAGAACAAATGATGCCCAGTGGCCCATAAACACACCACCGGGCTCAGTACCACTTGTCATCTGGAAAAGATTAATTAAAACCATAAAGAGATACGGCTGTACAGGGCCGAGTGGGCGCAAAGACCACAGACACCAGGCTGTAACGCGGACACAGGCAGGTGACACGGCTACGTGCCGCCACTAACGTATGCTTCCTCCAGGACCCTGGAACCCCACGGCCGGGTCCCCAGGCAGAAGGACGCACTCCGAGTGCCCCTTGCACATAGTACCCACAGCAGCCGACACACGCACGGCAGCCCACTCCCGGGTTCCTGGCCAGGAGGTCTGCTGTGTTCCCGGAGCAAGCGCCCTGCTCCAGGCTTTTGTGTAAGAAGACCAAGGGGGTACTGTGACCTCTGTCTCTGTCTTACTGCCACCTTTTCCTGCTTTTGTAATTCAGGAGAGAGAGAGAGGTTCCACTTACGGGTCCCAACGTGGATCGAGTCTTAACCAATTCTGGCCCAACACCAGGCACACAGTAGAAATAAGTGAATAAATTGTGCGTATCAGCAAACACACGAAAGAATCAGTGAATGAATCTGCATCATGGGCAACTCCTAACACGCGGAGGGTGACGCCTGATTACAGGCAGAGGGAACAACTTACTCTTCGAGCCAACCCGGCGCACCAGACCTCTCTCTCATGCCCATTGGTATAAGCTTCCGTCTAGGCCTGATGGGTTAAGAGACTGTGTTGTTCAAGCTGCTGGCAGGGAACCTCCTCTTCTAGGTCTCCGGAGGATGATGGGTTCTCTGGGCAGTACAGGGCAACAGGAGCCCAACAGGAGCCACACGTGTGTTTTAAAACATGAATAAGTCCACCCAATTTGTCTAAAATGTTACTGCTTCAACAAAATTATACAACCACCATCGACGAGTTCCTCTTCCTTGTGCGCTACCTGGTGTGGATCTTCTCCTTCTAGGCCATTTCCGACCCCGCTGGACTGGCCAGGGGAGCACTGTGCCCTCACCTTCCCAGCCTAGGAAGCTCTCACCTGCTCCTTAGGCCCCCTGAAGGAAAGCGCCTGTGCCAGGCGTGGATTTAACTGCCGCCAGCTGCAAGGCACGGTGGCCAGCTCAGCCCGGGCTGGGTGCAGGCTAGAAGCCCTCCCCACGCTCCCTGCCCAGCTCCTCCCGGGCAGCTCTGGGAACAGGGCAGGAAATGCCCGGGAGATGGAAGAACACTGGGGAGGCCCGGAGGGTCATGTAGCAGAGGAGAGGCCTTTAGCAGCACCAGCAGCAGAGCTTTGGAGTCCTGGTTTCCAACAGGGCAAACTCATGTTCTCCAGGCTCAGGGACCAGATTGTCACGGTGGCACTCCTGTCACGTGGCACCATCATGATGTGTGTGCAAAAAGAAGCAAGGCTGACCTCTCACGCTGCCTAGGACAGCTTCACAACCTCAGGTCTCCCCGCGTGCATCTCTGATACAAGCAGAGTCCCCTAAGAGTGTGGGACGCGGGGTGAATTAGCCTCCAGGGCCTCTCTTTCTCCATCTCACAGGCTGCTAGGAGGCATGATACCGTACGCTATGAAAGCCACAGCACAGTACTCGGCATTAATAAATGCCACCCATGGCCACCCAAACGCTGCTGAGAAACGCTCCGCTTATGGCAAAGGGCATAAGTGCCACCACAGAGTGAATGCACGCTACTCCTACACTACAGCAGGCTTCCAAACAGAAGATCCCAGTAACTTCCATACTTCACAGGACTGAGGCCACCACATCCATGAACAAATTTCAGGTGGCGGGGAGAGTGGTGACACCCTGTGCGAATCCGCTCTGGGGACGCTGGCCCACCGGGGGACCTCCCCTGGAACAACACAAAAGGAAAACAGTGCTGAGAGCCCTGAGCAGGGGTAAGGCGCCCCGGCAGCAGGCCCTGTGGACGGAGCCCCACGTTCCTGTCCTCCTGGCCTCACCGAATGCCAAAGACCTCTTGGCAGAGGAGCAGACCAAGTCAAAGGGCATCAGTGGCCTTGCCCAATGTCACAAGACCAGGCTGAAACTCTCCCCTGCCCAATCTGAGATACAAGGTGAAGGCAGGCCTAGCGAGTGGCTGAGCCTTTCAAAGTCCCTGGGCCCCACGGTGGTGGCACCCAAAGAGACACTTTTCTCCCACTAGCCTGGGGTTGACACTGAAGTTATACCCAGGCTCAGCAGGCTTCTGGAGATGGAAGGAATCACCTTCCAGTTTTATTTATTTCCAGAGATAAAAGGAAAACACAGGTGATAAAGTGAGAGTTTTCTCTGCAGAAAGATCCGTACCACAGCCTATGAGGTGGGGTGACCCAGGACAGGAAGCAGAGACCACCCCACCCTTCATCCTTTAGGTGGAGCTGTTTGGAGCAGCCTCTGTCCCTCTGGGCCAGTGCCAGGTCCAGAAGACACAGGCAGCAGGCTACGTCGGCACCCCAACAGCCCTCCCCTCCTCCGTGGGCCACGGTAGCTGACTCCGCAGCCCCTGGGTGGCAAAGCTGCTCCTTGAGGGTAGGGAGGCCATTCATCTGGAGCCAGGAGGTGGGGCGTAGAACCAGCTGCCCCCACCTGTGCTCAGCCCTGCCTTCTTGCTCAAGGACCCTGAGGGCCTGGTACAGTCAGGCCACCCTAAGCTTGAGGGATGCTCTTTCATTGTCTATGAGCACATGACATATATTTCTTGGGTGTTGTGGGTAAATCTGGAATGTCCCCCAGAAGCCTCATGTTTCTGGATACTGTTGGTTACCTATGGATTTCCTGTGCTTTTAGGAAGTGAGGCCTGGTTAAGAGGGGCGAATCACAGAGGGTGTGGCTTGGAAGGATATTCTCTTGCCCCGGCTCCTCCCTTGCATCTGGAATGTCCCACAAAAGCTCTATGTCTGTGGATGTAGTGGGACAGCCGTGGAACCATGTGCTGTTAAGAGATGAGGCCCGACTAGCAGGGTGGAACATGGGGGCTGGACCCAGAAAGGGGTGAGTTACTAGGACAGGACATGGAAGTAGAGTGTTGCCCTCCTCCTGTCTGCCATGCCGTGAACAGCCTTCCTCCAGCTACGGCTCCTCCATGTGCTAATGCCATTGCCAGCCGTCCATGTATGGACTGAGACCTTCTGAAACCGTGAGCCAAAATAAATCTTTCCTCCCTTAAATTGTGGGTGTCAGGTATTCTGTCCCAGAAACAATAAAGCAAGATAGAAATTGGTACTGTGAGTGGGGTCATGGCTGTGAGCTTACCTGACCACATGGTTTAGAAACTTTTGGTAACGGTTAGTGGGTAGAGTTTGGAAAGGTTTTAAGATGTCAGCTTGAGAAGCCTTAAAATGCTGTGAGCTGAGTTTGATGGGGGATTGGTTCAGAGCTCAGAAGACCACAATACTGACAGAAGGATGGGTTGTAAAGGCCAGGCTAAAGAAGTTTCAGATGAGAAGGAGAACTTTATTGGTAATTGTTCTAGAAACCTTGCCTGCTGTATTTTGGAAGCAAGTGTGTTAGCATTCTGCTCTTGTCTAGAGACTTTGAGACTGAGGTTAAGGATAGTGGAGGAAATTTCAAAGCAGCCCAATGTTCGGGCTGTCACATGGGTACTATTAGGTGTGGCTGTTCGCCAGCTCTACGCTGAGAAGCAGGAGAAAACAGAAGAGCACATGGTTGTTAAAGAGATTAGTATTAAAAAGAAGCCAAGAACTTGGAATCAAGATTATAAAAAAAAATGCCTTGAGGACATCTCAAAAATCAACAAGACCCCATCCTTTACTATGTAAAGGCTGCAAAAGCAAAGGACCTTGCTCTGAGGCGTGTACCCCTGGGCTTCCTATAGGGCCAAAGACCGAAGTGTTTCCTGGAGCTCAACCATCTGAGAACTCAGAGGCCTCAGCAACGATTGCCCAAGGAGACCAGGCTACCGCTCAAGCCAGCAGCAGACCTTGGCATCATCCACATGGTGCTGGTTTCACAGGCATGCAGAAGGTAAGAGCCGTGAGGTCATGGAGGATTCCACCCAGATTTCAGAAAAAGGACAGGCAGTGTGCCCGACAGGAAAGTGTCTGAAGTTGTAAAGACGAAGCAAAAGGTGCAGTGGAGACATTAGAGATGCCAGGAACGCAGATTACCTGCAGAGGAAGGCCACAGGCTATGAGCAGAGCAAGCCCAAAACAGAAACCACAGAGCTTGCAGCAAGAGACAAGGCCACAGGGGCAGAGCCACCAAACACCTTTGCAGCTCACACCTTACCAGTCTATCCCAGGTGCGGGACACAGAGCTACAGGACTGAATGGAGCCGTAGGATTTGGTTATAGTCTTGCTGGGTTTCATTCCTGCTTTGGTCCTGATTACTTTCTATCCTCCTTTTCCTCTCATTGAATGGACTTATTTACATTGTGCCACTGTGTGCTGGAAAGGCTTAACTTTCCCTTGACTTTTACAGGGGCTCACAACTAAGAGTTTGCCTTGAGTCTGTCTCAGAGGAGGCTCTGGACATTTCAACAGTGCTGAAACTGCTAAGGTTTTGGCAACTCTTAGAGAAGGACTGAATGCAATTTGCATAAGAAGGTGAACGTGAGTCTTTTGGGGGCTGGCGGTGGAATGTAGGGATGGGGCCTGGTCGGAGGAGGTGAAATGTTGGGGGTTGATCCAGATGCCGAGGATTCCTAGAACAGGACCTGGAAGGTAGCCCACCCTCCTTGGGCCCTTGGCTTTCGGTACGCCATGCTGTGAGCAGCTTTCCTCCAGCTACAGGTAGGTCCTGCGTGTGCGTCTACCACGACAGCAGCCCTTCTGTGGACTGTGCCCTTCTAAAACTGTGATCCAAAATAAACCTTTCCTCCCTTAAATTGTGAATGTTGGGAATTCTGTCCCAGCAACAAGAAGGTGACTAAGACACTCCCCAAACCTGAGTCTTCCTCTTGCAATGTCCTAAGTAGCTGTTCTCCGCTAAACCCTTCCCACCACTTTAGTACCAATGAATGAACTGAACCTCCAGAAACTGTGAGCTAAAACAAACCTTTCCTCCTTTAATTTGTGGGTGTCAGGTGTTAGACCCCAGCAAGGAAAAAGTAACTAAGACACTGGGCAACAGGGAAGGAGCTAGGAACCACCGTCCCCCAGCTTGAGACACTGTAGGATGAGCCCACTGGAGGGGGGGGGGGAGTGAGCAAACAGGAGACACCAGTAAAGTTCCTTTCCTCACAGGGGCCTCAAGGAGGCAGGTGGCATCAGATAAGGCAAGGCAGACACTACAACGCTGTCTGGTGACCGCACTTGCAAATCGCTAGGGCTGGTTAGGAGGAGCCCCCGGCAGGGAACATGTGTTTCTGGAACAAGGCTAGTTTAGCTTCCTCACCAACTGGGGTGGAAGGAAAAAAACCCAGTGCCCCCAGCATCCCTCCTCCTTGTGAGACAAGTGCAGGACAGTGCTCACTCAAGTGTTCAGAGGCCAGGAATACACAGCATCTCACCCTTGGCTAGGGACAGTCACCTGTGCCCTTGTTCTCAACATACAGCCACAGACCACGGGACAGCCCACTGGGGGCTCCCAATGACTCTTAACAATCTGAGATGAAAATCTGAAGCCCTCACCCAAGCTCCTCTAGGAAGCCCCTCATGTGTGCCTTTGTAGGGAAGCCCTTACCCAGGATCCTGTAGTAACTCCAATTAACTTCCTGGTTCGCCACACCAGACTTTGGTGCCATCATTACCCTGGCTCACCTGCTATTCCCTGGCCTGCTTGCTCTGGTGGGACCCCTCCTTGGGCAGACACAGTTTTCTCACTTGCAACTCGTTCCTGCTCCCAAGCTTCTCACTCTCTGCACGATATCAACAATTATGTTGACTATGACCGCAACATCTACTGTGATGACTACCATACCCATGGCCTCAATGCCCTTCGGTCTCTGAGGCACAGTGCTGGTATGCCTACCTGAGGATACGTGCCACTAGCCACACCTGTGTAGCCACTAGACCACGGGGCTGCAGGCCCAGGTATGCTGCTGGTTTAGGCAGAGCCAGAATCTCACTGGTCTACAGCCTGAAGTTCAGTCCACTTCTCCTCATGCATATGAATCCCCAGGTGCATACAGTCCTGCCGGCTGTCCAAGATGTCCTGGTGGCAACAGAAACAACAGAAGGACAAGAGCAGGGACCACTTCCACACAGCAAGTGGCTCAGGTCACCCCAGTACTCAAAAGGCCTCGTCTTGCTTAATCCCTGGCGACCCTCTAGGGTGGGTACCACCACCTTCATGGATGGGAAACTGTGGCCAAGGAGAAAAGATAGTGCTGGGCAGAATCTGGTTCTGTTGACATGCCAGTCTCCTAATTCAGTCACAGGACTGGTCAAGGACAGGTCAAGGAAAGCAGAACATACGTTCAGAGAGGGTCAGGCTTAAGGCCACTTTGGCCCCTTGAGGAATCTTACTTTCTCCAAGTCAGAGTCCTGCTTCCAACAAGCCAGCCTCTACTCAGTGCAGGATACAGTGCTCACCCTGGACCACCCCGGCATCCCCCAGGGCAGCGCAGGTAGTGTGTGTGCCTGGGGCGGGCAGTCTTCCCATCTCCTTCTGGGAAGCTGCAGCCTGGCCTAGAGTGGTGTGTTAGAGGTACTCAACCTGATCACTGGGGAGGCAAGTCACCACAAGACCAGAGGAGGGAATCTTCTGAACAGCTAGTAAGGCCTGTAGCACTGAGTCATCCTCTGGGAAGGCTAGCAGGGACAGGTGCGCACATCAAGGACATCAAAGGCCTGCTGGCTGGTGGGCCTGGCCAGATCCCTGGGCCACACCTGCCTCTCCAACCTGGGAGGTGGCTATGAGGACAGCCTTGACTCTATTTTTAAACAATGGGTTGCAGGAATTTCAATAGGTTGGGGTATTTCAGGGACGCCCAGAATTGGCAAATTTTAGCTAGGAAACAGGGAAAGGGGTTTTCCGAAGTCAGAAAGACTCCCGGTTCTGAGTCTGGACCTTAAATAGACTGTGACTAGTTATTAACATATGTTTTGAAAAGACAGCCATCCCCTCCCCTGAGAGTCACCTCCCTCCCTCTAAATTACCTTCCTCAGAAACCCCTATAACCCATCTAGGGGAGTGCTTCAGAAGATCTGAAAAACTTGCTGGGGTGGTTCTCAAGAAGATGAGGCGGGAGGAGGATCACTGGCGCTAGAAGTTCTCAAGTCCAGCCTGGGCAGCACAACAAGATCTCATCTCAAAAACAAACGAAGACCATGTAACAAAAAACCAGTGAGGATGAAGAGCAGGAGACCGGCTGTGCAGCTTTAGGAGAAGGAATCCCATTTCCCACTGTTTTCCTTTTATTTGAGTGTGTACATGCGTGTGTACACGCATGTTGTGTGTATTTGTGTGTTACTGGAGACTGAATCCAGGGCTTCTGCACTAAACTACATGCCCTGTTTTCATTTATTTATTTGTTTATTTATTATTTCGAGACAGGGTCTTACTAAGTTGCTAAACTGCCAAGACCGGGTTTGAACTTGCATCCTGCCTCAGCCTCCCAAGTGCTGGGATTACAAGCATGCGGCACCATGCCCAGTTTATGTGGTGCTGGGGAATGAACTCACGGCTCTGTGCTTGTTAGGCAAGCACTTTTACTGCTGTCACTCCTCCAGCCCCTAGACCAATTTTAAAGCAGTCAGCCTTCCCAACAGAAGGCAGCCTTCTGCCTTTGGGCCAAGGGCTGGCACCTTGGGCAGCCAAGGAGAAAGAATGGAACAGGCCACACACGGCAGGGGAAGGCACAGACCTGTGAAAGGCATAATGTGTCATCAGACCACACTTGCCCATTGAAACTGCTAAAAACTGAGTTCAGGCCCTGGACTCCCCACACACCCACACCTCACCCCGTGGAACCCAACTTGGCTGAGCAGCTCCAAGCAGCTGGGATTTGCAGCTAGGGGTGGGGGTGGGGCGGGTGGGGGCGGGGGGGTGGGGAGGGGGGGTCCGCACCCACAGGAGCTCCACAAACCAACAGGGAAGTGAGGCCAGAGGAACTGAGGGGCGAGACTGTCCAAGACAGGAAGGAGTTCCTTTCCTGAGATCTAGCCTGAGCTGAGGCCACAGCAGTGTGGATCTAGCTGTGAGCACAGGAGGGTAGAGGGCCGAGCTAGGTGGGCCTGCCCCTGACAGCCACACTGGCCTTGGCCTTGGGGTGGGGAGGCTACTCCTGCTGGTCACGTTGGCTTCTGGCAGAGGTCATAGCTCACCAGCAGGCCCCAAGGTCAACCTCACACAACCCGCAGTGGAATGGGAGATGTCAGAGGCCAAGGCTAAACACTGTGTCAGGAGACTCATCCCCTACCAGGCTGAGACGCCTCCTCTCCCTGGGAGTGGAATGGGGAGCCCCTTTCTGGCAGGAAAGGTACTGCTGCCGGCCGGGTGGGTGTTCCTGTGGGGACCATAAACACAACCTTCAACCACATCACAAAGACACTTGCTGAGCTCCCGGGGGAGGCTGCTCATGTGTATGGTGAAGGGTGACAGGTGGCTGTTTGGTGGAGGATGGACCAAAGCAGAAACCCATGGTGGCTTCCAACCTTTGACCACGGTGAGATGTGTAGTTTAGACCACAACCAGGGACACCAAAGACATAGAAAAATCTATAGGATATGAATTCTATTTCACTATCTATCTGGGTTAATTATATAACAAACCTGTACCTAGACTCTCCTTTGAGCACGGAAGGGGCTGGGGCTGTCACCAGCTTTCCTAATGACTCTAATGAGCCCAGGCATTCCTAGGCCTGCAGGTATGGCAGTCTTGGAAGACAGAAGCCAGTGCTGGGGCTGTAGCTCAGCCGTTATGCGTGTTTCCCAGCAAGCACAGGCCCTGGTTGGTTCTCTAATACTGCATAAGCTGGGCGTGGTGGTGCATGCCTGTAATCCCAGCACTAGGGAGGCTGAGGCAGGACGACTGCTGTATGTTGGGACCAGCCTGGGATACATAATAAGCTCAGGACCAGCCTGGACTATAAAGCAAGACCTTATCTCAAGAAGAAGGAGGAGGAGGAGGATGATGAGGAGGAGGATGTGGAGGAGGAGGAGGAGGAGGAGGAGGAAGAGGAGGAGGAGGAGGAGAGCTTCGAGGATAAAGAGGCCAGAAAGGAACACAAGGCAAAGCTGCAGGGTGGGGATGGGGAGTGGGGTGGGCACGTGCAGAGTGACAGCAGGAGGCTCTCATCTCTGGTCAGGGATGAGCCCTCAGGATGGGGCACCCGGAGCAGGTCTGTGTCAGAGCGGCCCTGGGCAAGACATGTGGTGGCCACCTTGGTCCACTCAGCAGTCGCCAAGCCGGGCAATCTGAGGACCCTGAATGTCCTGGGGGCAGGCTCAGCGCAGCAGTAATCCAAGGAGCATCTCCTGAAGACCTCGTGCTTGTGTGAGGGACGAGACACCATCCATCGTCCCAAACTGTGGAACATGGGTGCTGCTGCTCCTCCTGCTAATGACCAGCTTGCTTACGTGACCACAGTGCTCGCTGAGCACCTACCTGCCTAGGGCTGGGGAGAACTGTGTGTGTGTCCATTGATGGGATTATGTCAACTTGATGGAATTAGGACCCACACCTTCGTTAGTATTGGGATTTGTCAACCACCCTAGACTGGGGCTTACGAACTTGTTGGGATTAGAGTGTGAGTCATCTGTGGGCTGGCCAATGAGAGAGGGGCGCCCACCCAGATGTGGGAGGGCTGACTGGAACTCCAAGGGTATAAAAGGGAGGAAGAGGGACAATTGCCCCGGCTCTTCCTCTGGGAAAGCTCTCGCCTTCGCGACTGTATGGATGCCGCAGATCGTCAGCACAGATTCGTTCCCGTCTCGACTTGTGCCTGTCTGTTGCTGCCCTTCAGTCGCTGACCTTCACCTGAGATCTACAGCAGATTCTCACCTCACCCCACCGGCTGTTCTGCAGTCCCGGACGGTAGACCTACTGCTTGGCAGAGCAGCCATCTTGGACCACCTCTATCATTGGGCTGGTAAGCCTTCCTAATAGCCCCTTTTGTGCTAATATCTGTAAATTCTATCTTTTGAAAGGAACCCAAGCTAATACATGCGTATGTCCTAGGATCTTACTCTGCAGCCGTCTTCCTCCATAGAGGAGGGAGGCAGCCAGGCTGGGCTGGCAGGGTGGACGAAGGACCACCACGCATGTTCCCACTTGCAGTGCAAAGAAGGCACACCTGGACCATGGCTCTGCCTGGGGGTGTGGGGTACGGGACGGTGCTGAAATGTTAACAGTCCCAATCCAGGGCTGGGTGGAAAGTGACCTGTGGATTAACTACAGCCTCACTGTGAAAAAAGGTAACTTTTCCAGCAAATTCTAAGGTAGTAAGTAACCCTGTCTTATATTTGAGATAGAAAACCAGGAATTTTCTAAACAGGAAGACAGAAACTCCCCTGGGAAAGAAAGGAACCTGCCAAGAGCCAGGCAGCGCAAAGGCCCAGGTCTCCCACGGCTGAAGAAGGCAAGACCTTCTCACTACCCAAGGCCCACCCCAGGGGGGACCGGCCACAGCCACCTTAGAAGAAGATAGGGGACGGGGGAGGCAGAGGAGAGTCCACAGTGCCCCGTGGGAACTTCCCAGAGCCACCAAGTGACCCTGAAGGAAACCTGCCCACTGTTCATTCACCCTGGCTGCATCTCCAAAACATGACTCATCTGCCACTGGTGCCTGCAGGTTACCATGTCCTCGGAAGCAAGGGCTCCTGGATCCAGAACCGCACCGCTCCTAGGCCTCGGGCTGGCTCTCTAAGTGGGCATCTGTGGTCTGTAAAGATGGGTATTACGGTGCCAGACACTCACACACATGTTTTGGATGCTACCTTTTAAAGCTTTTTTTTTGGTTCCAACTTAAGCAACTCCTTAGAGGAACAAAATATATCTTGTTTCTCTATAGTAATATCTTTGTATACTTTGTGGCAGGTGGCGAGAGTCCTGTTTTTAAATTTTTCATCACAACATAAATACTAGCACAGAACGCTGTGCCCTGAGGTTCGCGTTAAGCCGTGCTGTTTCGGATGGCTGCTTTTCACTTTCATCTTTGATGCACATTTCTGGAAGTGGTGATCTCAAACCAGCCACGGGGAAGGCTGCTCTGGAAAGCTCCAAGGGGCAACCGATTCAGTCCACTGTTGCACAGCACTTTGGGCTCTAAAACCCCCCACCTGGGGCTGGAGATGTAACAGTGGCAGGCGCAAGGCCCCGAGTTCAATTCCCCAGCACCATATAAACTTAGGCGTGGTGGTGCACGCCTGTGATCCTGGCACTTAGGAGGCTGAGACAGGAGGACTACTGTGAATTTGAGGCCAGCCTAGGCTACACAGTGAGTTCAGGACCAGCCTGGACTACAGAGTAAAGCCCTGTCTCAAAAAAACAAACAAAAATACGCCTCAAAAAACAAAAACTAATCCATGTTACCAGGAAGACACCAACGTGAGAAGCAGCAACTCAGACCTCAGCATCGTAAGCTGACCCAGGGCCAACGCCCCAGCATGGGGAAGGCCATCCCTACAGCCCAATCCCCACCCCTCAGCACAGCTACTGATGGGCCAGCCCTGGTGAGCGCCGATGCCTCTGATTCTACGTTCACTTGCTCCCTCCCCACAGGCTCCTCTGAGGCAGTGTGCCTATAAGGAAGGCCAGAGGCTGACTACCTAGAGACAGGCACACAGCACTGTCAGGGGAAGGGATACAGGAGGTGGCACATCTCAGTACTGGTGACCTGGGACCAAAGCCCCCAACCACACCTAGGGAAGGTGGGGGCGGGGGGGTGGCTACCAAAGATGAATGCTTAGAAGGGTCTTGTCAGGATCAGGCTTCTGAGAAATAGTTTCCCAAGAGGTGCGGGGATACTAGGGGTGAGGAGGAGACAAGGCAGAGGGAAGGGAGCTAAGAAAAGGTTGCACCTGTATTCCTAGCACCCAGGGGTGGGGGTGGGACAGGAGGATCACAAGTTCAAGCCCAGTCTGGGCTACTCAGTGAGATCCAATCTCAAAATAAAATTACTATCGTCATCATCATCATCACCACCGAAAGGACCGAAGGCACACTCAGCATAAAGACGCTGGGTCCAAATCCCAGTGCCTCAACAACAAAAAAGGCTGGGCCAACTAGCAAAACCCACAATCCCAGCACTCCGGGAATCTGAGGCAGGAAGATTAAAAATTTGAGTCCCGCTTGAGCAACTTAGTAACGGAGACCCTGTTTCAAATTCAAAATTAAAAACTTGACTAAGGATTTTGCTCAATGCATAGGCCCTGTACTCAATCCTTAGCGCCACCAGAAACAAACAAGCCGTGAGCAAGAAAGGGTCCATGGGAATTCTTCTCCTCCCCAAGGCCCACCACGGAAGCCAGAGACCACCCGTGTCCATGGGATGACAGACACCCCTGGGAGAGACTTCAGGGACACAACTCCAATCACAGAATTTCACTCAGATCTACCCAAGCCTCTTGGATGGCAGATGCCATCAGGTCATAAGGTGTGGCTGGTACTAGTTCTATCTGCAGAACAGTAGCTAAACAAACAAAAAACCCTAAGGCCACTCTTACAGGCCTTAAAGTTACCCATATACCCATGCCTTAAAGTCCACAGTGGGAAGCTGGCATCTAAACCATGAGGAACCAGCTTAACCTGAAGGCTGCAAGATCCATCAGAGTCAAGGCCAGGTCTGCTAGTGGGGTGGGGGAGGGGAGTATGCATGGGGAGAGGAGACCATGCGGGGCTAGGGGACCAGGAGGGCTGGCACAGCAGGATAGGAGGATGGGCAAAGAGGCTGGCAGGGCAGGTGGGGTTGGGCAAGTCCCACTAGCTTAGGAGGCAGGTGCTAAGTCTGAAAGCTAGACATGGTTCCTGTAACGTGGGAAGCCAACCCCTAGAAACCAGCTTCCCTTTGACGAGGAGACTCACAGCACCAGCCAGGTACCCTCATGTCTCGATAGGCAGGATTCCCCTAGCTTAACTGTGTGAGCTACCACAAGCCAAACCCAAAGAGCAGCTGGAGAGCCTTGGGGAAGTGGGCCAGGTAAAAACAAGGAATCTCAGGCAAGCGTGACACCAGCCTCCTGGAATAGCCCATGACACCATGCCCCACCCCAAGCCTGGACAGGCAGCCACATTACACGTGGAAAAAGTAAAGCCGAGAGTGCAGAACTGGCACATGTCACACCCCGGCTGTGAGGGGACCCTCACAGGTGCCACAGACACCTGTGCACAGCCAGAGGACATGTGTGGGAGAACAGGTGCTGATGGTGCCACGGGAGGGAAATGAAAACAAACTGGGGACAGCAGGTGGCCATGGAACCATCCTCCGAATGGCTCCTGTGCTAAGCCTGGGTTTGCCTGGGGACCACTGTTTGATCACCCAAGAAAGACACAGAGGGGCCATGCCCAAGCAAGGGCCCATGAGAATTCTTCTCCTCCCCAAGGCCCACCACAGGAGCCAGGCACCACCAGTGTCCATGGGTGGCAGACACCCCTGGGAGAGACTTCAGGGACACAACTCCAATCACAGGATTTCACTCAGATCCACCCAAGCCTCTTCAATGGATGGCAGATGCCATCAGGTCATGAAGGGTGGCTGGTACTGGCCCTATCTGCAGAACAGTAGCTAATATCTGGAACAAGACCTCCGGCTCAAGGTTGGCAGCTGGCTGGGATTGAATCTCAGGAAAGACACTAGCATATGGTCACCATCATAGCAGTCTGTGAGCCTGGAAACACCAGAATAGGGGTCTCTCTCCTGCAGGGGACTTGGCTTCTGGTGTTGGCTCATTTTCTCCAGTGGGTGGGACACACTTCTTCCAAGCAGACTCCTCTTAGCTGGAAGTCAAAAGGCATCACGCTCCCCATGTGGTCCTTCAATCAGGGGCAGCTGCCGGCCCACGGGGCTGCTCAGACATGCGCATTCCCGGCCCCATGACGGTCAGAGGCTCTGGGGCTGGCCTTCCAGGAGATGCTAAGCCTGCAGAGTTTGTGGACGCTGGCTTGCTGGTCTCCTTATTGCTTTGCTAACCTTTTCCCTTCCTTATCACGCTACTGACTTCATCACCCACCTACCACCCGGTAGGTGCACCTGTCACGTGAGGAGGGTGTCAGGTCTCACAACACAGCCACTCGCTGCTTGGTTACTGGGTACGCAGCCCAAGAGTGCACCAGTGATGCTCCTCTTTACCCACAGATCTTTTTTTTTCTCTCTTGGGACAGGGTCTCACTTTGTAGCCCAGGTTGGCCTTGGCCTCATGGCAATCCTCCTGCCTCAGCTTCCCAAGTGCAGGGATTTCAGGCATGTGCCGCCGTGCCCAGTTTACGTGGCACTGGGGAACTGAACTCAGGGCCTTGCAAGTGCTTTAATCGCTGCGCCATCTCTCCAGCCCTAGCCACGGATCTGCTTCCCAAACTTACTATACCTTTTAGAATGAGGTGTTGAGTGTGTGCAGGAAGTAGCGTACACCCATCCAATTAGCATGTCTGGGGCAGCGCTGAGCATGCACGCCAGAGACGCACTCTGCATCTGAGCTGCACCCCAGTTGGATTAAATGAGCTCAGAAAACCACTGGGAACGGTCTGGAGGAAAGTATAGAAAAGGGGAAGGCACATGACATTTTTTTCTCCCAAAACTATTCCGGTGACTCACACTTTCACAGGTCTTGAATGTTATTCTAGGCACAGAATAACGAACACCCAGTGACATTTTTAGCAGTCTATTTTGCTTTGGGAGTTGTACACAGGAAATGCAAAGGCAGAAACAAAAGCTAAAATGACCTACCCTAAGAGGAAAGACGCAGCCGGGCCACCGAAGCATGAGAAACAGGACTAAAATTAGCTCTCGCTCTTATGCCTAGGGGTCCGGCAAGGCACATCTGTCAAGAGCTTTCCCTGCTCTCTCCTCTGGCCGATCACACCAGGGAAGGCCGATGACACTGGGCTTAGAAGGCACAGGGCACCCCAGCCCAGCAGCTACTGAGCTTGTGTCGTGGGCACAGACTCGACAGAGCCTGCTCCTACAGACGCTCACTCCAGTCAGAAAGAAATTCTCCTACACTGAAGCCACAGCAGGGACTTGACCCCTCGAGGACAAGAAGAAATCAAAATGTTCACAAACAGCCTGAGCCAACCAGCTCTGGCCTACATGAATTAGAACAACCGGGCTAATAATCAGCGTCACCCGTGCACAGCTGCTTCTGCTCTGGAGTCGGGTCAAAGCTAACCGCAGAGTTAATGTGCAAAGCTACAAACCAATTTTCTCTGACGGTAGTTATTTATTTAGGCAACAATAACTACAAAACAAACCAGGCAGCTTAAACTCTGGCAACACCAGAAGCTTAGAACACAACAGGATTTATAGCAACCAAGCTGTGCTGGTTGGCTTGAAGCTTCCTAGTGACAAGGTGGAAAGGTAAACAAGGCAGGTTAATGTTGTCTACTAAAAGAAAGTACTCCACGATGACTGCAGGAGGTGAGTTCTCCTAGGACAACATTCTAGAAGGAATTTCAAGGGTGTAAAGGCAACATGAACTGAGTCTTCGACTTTGGATCTAAGATCTACAATGTTCTTCAAATAACCATCTAATAACTGTGCTTTATGAAAAGCTAACAGCCTGGTAATGTCATGTAAACAGAAGGAATCTTAGGGAATCAACTATTAATACAGCCCAAAGCCAGGTGTGGTGGCACATGCCTGTAATCCAGCACTAGGGAGGCTGAGATAGGACTGGCATGAGCCCAAGGCTAGCCTGGGCTACAAAATAAGACCCTGTCTCAAAATAAAAATAAAAGAATAAGTAAATAAAACACAGACCAGTGGGTTGTTTCCAGGAGCTCTAACTTAACACAAAGATAATCCTTACAGAACTTAACAGGAATATATCTAACCCCATCTATTTTTGTCACGAATCAGGAAGTAGAGACACAGACAGCCCTCCTCCTCCCATGGAGCAAGGACATCAACACAGCGCACAGGAGGCTGGGGGGCTGGTTTTACTGCTTCCTCTGCTTTGCATGAACCAACTGGACAGGTCTGGAAAGGCAGTAGCAAGAAAAACAGGGTAGCAGCAGCAGCGCAGACCAGGAGGTCAGGAATTCCGGGTGACTGGAGTTCAAGTGCAGAAGCCAGGCCACCTTGGGGACTCACTGACGAGGGGGTGAGTAGCACACAAGGATGTGTCATAAGTGTCCCTAAGTACTGCCTCCTCAGAACCGGGCCTGACCCCCAAGAGGCTGGCACAAGGGTCATCCCCACCCTCTGAATGTTCCTCATGATAGGACCCTGAGCCAGCAGTGTGTGGTGCCCCTGCTCTCGGCCACAGATTCGGGAGACTTTCCTGGCAGGGCATCTCTTAGTAGCAACTAAACAAAAGTGTTGTGTCAGGGCCCTAGAACAAGCCAGGGGGCCAAAGGGACAAACGGTTAGATTCGTGACTCTACAGGGCCATGACTCAGATCTTTCCATGGAAGGCAAGCTTGTGGGGAGTTGGTGTCATTTATAACATATGCAGAGCCTTTCCTGGGGCTCAACCAAAGGGCACACGGTGCTCTGGGGCTGAAATGCTGTGGCCCCCAGGCAGGGAAAGAACACTAGTCACTGCAGAGCAGCTCCAGGGACCAGGCAGACTTCAGCTTGCTGCTCAAACTTGTCATTAAACAGAAATGCGTCCAACCTCGCCCCCAGCTTCAGTTCAAGAGCGTTGGCTGGCAGACAGCACTGCCAAGGTGTCTTTGAGACGACATGAGCAGGCCCCGTGGGACACGCCACAGGAGCCACAGGATAGTTATTTCAGGGTCAGTGTGCTTAACTGTGTCAGAACGACACCTTAGCCTGCTCCTGCTACATTTACAGAAGTCACTAGGGCACCAGGTGGCTTTTAGCCCTAGAGGGCATCCCCCCGGCATGACATGCCTTGAGTGGGATGATTTCATGATTAAAAGTACCACACGGGGCTGGCGGAATGGCACAGTGGTTCAAGCACCTGCCTTGCAAGCATGAGACCCTGAGTTCAACTCCCCAGCACCACATAAAGCTGGGTGTTGTGGCACACACCTGTAATCCCAGCACTCAGGAGGCTGGGCAGGCCGACTCTCCTGGGTCTCAAGGCCAGCCTGGGCCACACCAGCGAGTTCAGGACTAGCCTGGGCTACAGAGCGAGACCCTGTTTCAAAAAAAAGAAAAACATAAAAAAAACTTTTAAGTACCGCATGGTGCCTAAATATAGAACTACGTCCACTGCCTCTAAAGCAGAAGAGGCTTTCACTCACTCACTCATTCTTGCGGCACTAGGCTACCTCTTCATCCCTTTTTCCCTAAGACAGGATCTAAGTCGCTAAACTGCACAGACTGGGATGAGGCTTCCAATCCTCCTGCCTCAGCCTCCCAGAGTGCTGGGATTACTGCCCTGCTTCATTATACCCGGCTTAGATTTCATCTTCTTGAAAGGGCAAGGTGCCCTAGCTGGCCTCACCCTCTGCACAGCCTGAGGGTCTCAGCATCTGCCCCTGTATTTTCCTGCTGGGTGCCATACACACAGCCCAGGAGCTTCTACTTCCAGCCACATGCAATTCATTTTCATACAAATCAAGAATTAACCTGTGAGTCTTGCTACTGCGCTACCTCCCACATCTCCACAGCCTGATAACAGCACCCTAGGAGCAGCCCAGAGCAGGGGTGAGTCACCCGCAACCACGGACTCCGCAGAGCAGCTCTGTGAGCCGGGAGGGAGGGCCACTGGCAGGGGAGGCTTCAGGGGAGCTCATCAGGGCCCCAAGGCCCAGGAAGAGGAAGCTAAGCATTGCCCCCTTTTGGGCCCCTCTGCGCAGTTCCTGCCCCAGGCAGAGCTGCCCGGAAGTGCCAGCCAGGCAAGTGGGAGCGCTCCCCAGGGCGGTGAGAGCACGGTGCCTCTGAGCCACTCCAGGTAAATGCCTCCCAAGTCCCCCAAGTCCCCCAAGTCCCCCAGGTCGAGAACCTTAGGGAGAACTAAAGCCAGTTATGCCAAGTCTGTGGGCAAGGAAAGCCAGCCGTGCGACCAGTGAAAACTGAAACAGCCCTAAAAGAGCCAGCATCCACCATCTAGACAGAGACACCGTCCTGAGCCCTGCTCCCCAGGGGACAGGGGCCACTGGCAGCAACACCCAGAAATTGGGGCTGCCTTGACCCCTGACATTCTCCCAAGCCCCAGTTCCCATCCACTCTCTGCCTGTTGCCATTTTTACCATCCACAGAGTTAGGGAATTGCACCCCACAGCCACTGTCCTTCCCACGTGGCCATCACTTGCCTAGAAATCTAACTTCACCTGGAAACCCCACACTTGCCGCTCCAAGGGTTTCTTCTCCCTCTGAACCAGGATCTTCTGGTTGTCTTCTCAAGGTATAAATCTCACCTCCAACATCACCATTCATTTTTCAAACACTTGTTCGTGAACACTAACACATGTGCACACCTACGTGCAACACCACTTAAAACTTCTTGGCTTGCCAGTGTCCTTAAACTTAAGGCGCTGATAGGGCCACAAGCCCATCCTGCCCCGCCCCCTGCCTGGCCCCGGGGCCCTCTGTGCCCACAGCTTCCTCTCTCTTTCCCTCCTTCCGCCAAGTGTCACCTCCTCTCTCCTCAGCCATCCACCGAACGCTTCACCTACTGAGCTCTGACTTTACCTCAGATCTCAGCTCTGGCCTTCTACAGCACTTTCAGTCTGGAATTGCGTTTCTACCTGGCTGCTTCCACTCCTGCCCCCAACCCAGGGCCCTAATCCCCATGGCATCCACAGAAGAAGCCAACTGCAGGAACCTCTCTCCTCATCTGGGATGACACCAGCTGCATGCCACCCCGAGCCCTCTGAGAGGGCAGCTGCACAGCGCTGCACCCCCAGCCTCAAGCCAGAAGCCCAGATTCAGTCAGACGCGTGATTATAAGCTGGTGTTCACACGTTTGCAGAGTAAAAATGAAACAACACTGTCAGTGAACTCCCCACCCAATGCCTACACCCCTTGGCCTGCACATGGGCTTCTGAGGTGTAAGACTCAGCCAAGGACAGTCTTGAGCTAGGACCTGGCTTGGCCCCTCCCCTGTCTGAGGCCATCCAAGGCACACATGTCACCCACAACACCCCCACAGCATGCTGGGTAGCCACAGCTCAGGGAGGGCAACAGGACCCACACGGGCACCCCCTTCGGAGTCTGCCCCATGAGGCCGGCGGTGCAGCTCCAGCCATTCACGCTGAAACAGTAGAGCGCAGGCTCCACGGTTCTCAGCCTGGTCCTCCTGGAAGCCCACTGTCTCAGTTACTTTTATTGCCTTGACTCAATACTCAACATCCACAAATTTAGGGGAAGAAAGATTAATTTTAGCTCACAGATTCAGAAGGTCACAGTCCACTCATGGGTGGCTGGTAACAGTGGAAGTACATGGCAGAGGCAGAGGCGGAGGCAGCTTCTCAAGACACCACACACAGGAGTCCAAGTCAAGGCGAGTTGAGACTCGTCCTCCAAGGAAGGCAGGAAGCAGCATACATATCCTTCCAGGTCTCATCCCCATGATCATCCCCTCCCGGATCGAGGTGTGGAAGGTGTGGTAAGCCCCCACTACATGCCTCTAATCCAACTTACATGCCTGTAATCCACCCCTCCAGACTAGGTCCCAATCTCCCAACCGAACATGGTTCCATAGGCAACCTCTGACAATCAAATACATGAGACTTGTAGGGGACATTCCAGATCCAAACCACAATACCTGGTGACACTACATAAAGAAGAAGACATGTGGATGGTAGGTTAACTATGTAAGAAGTCTCCCAGGAACTAAAGGAGGGTCGTCATGGTGACAAGACAGGAGGGTGAGCAGAAGAGGCAGCTGAGAACCAGCACTCGCCCTCCCGACTGCTCTGCCCCAAGCTCTCTGCCTACAACTCAGCCTACCGTAGCTTGCAGGAGCCTGTCCACTCTGTGGCTTTCTACATGGCCAAGGCCAGGATTCCCCAGTCCACACCCCTGGCCCAGATCTCGTATCTCACCAGGTACTCACCATGTCCACCTGGAATCTAACAGGTGCACCCAACAGATAGATCAGGGTCACATTCAACTCCTAGCTGGTCCCACAAGCAGCTCCCCAACAGGTGTCCCATTCCAGCGGACAGCAACTGTCTACCTGACTTCACTGTGCCATTAGGCCCCTCAGTTATGCTTAATTCTCCCCTATACCAAGAACCCACATCCAATCCCACAGGAAATCCTGGTGGCTCTGATTTCCAAGATGTGTCTAGATCCAACCATGTCCTGGTATCAAATCCATGCTACCTGCACTACTGCCTGGCTTCCCACAGGCCCTGCTGCCTGAATCCCCTGCGTTCTTATGATAAGAAAGCACTGCTTTTAAAACTATGGGGCTGGCTGTGGAGCTCAAAGGCAGGTGCTTGTCTAGCATTTACGAGGCCTTGAGTTCCATTCCCAGCACCACAAAAATAAATAAAGTTAATAATACAATAAAATGTCTAATTAATTCATTGCTTGCGCAAACCTCTGAAACAAGTGCCCATTCCTTCATGACAGAAGCCAATGCCTTTGGGAAAGAAAGCCCACAGGCTGGCACCATCTTGCTCACTCTGTCCCCGGGGCGCTGGTCTCTAGTCAGGCCTGATCGAGCTCCCTCTACCCCCGCCTAGAAAGCTGGCGCTGCGGACAGCTGCCCACTGAGTCCCACACCTTCTCCCCTTGCACAAACTGCCCCTTCCCTGGGAGGCCACAGTTAGCGGACTTTACCACGCCACCTGGCCCTCCCTCGAGGACTCCGGCTGCCATGCCTCCTGCTTCCTATGGCACCTGCCCCCCCTCCTCATAATTTTTCCATTCTAGAAATGTAACTTCCACCAGGAACTCTGGGTCCTAAGTGCGATGCCTGACACAGAGCAGGTGCCTAATCTGCATGTAACATAAATGCACAAATACGCTCCTTTGAGAACTACGCTGCGTTAACAGGGAAGCACGTCCAGGCTACGGGCTCCAGCCCCGTGGCAACCTCGAGTCTCGACAACTCCAATAGTCACACGGTCTGAGTCCTGGTGGAAAATCCTGCACCAGAACCCTACTGCCCAACTCATTTTCCAAAGCAGGCCCTGCCACATGTGATTTGAAGGCGACCCAAGAATATAGTGAATGTTCATATTTTAAAAAGACATTACAGGGCTGGGGCACAGTTCAGCAGTTAAAGTGCTTGCCTAGCATTTGCAAGGTCCTGAATTTGATTCCCAGCACCACATAAGCTGGGCGTGGTAGTGCATGCTTATAATTCCAGCACTTGGGAGGCCGAGTCAGGAGGATTACTGTGAGTTCTAGGCTGGCCTTGGACTCATGGCAATCCTCTTGCCTCAGCCTCCTGAGTGCTGAAATTATAGACATGCGCCACCACACCTGGCTTATGTAGTGCTGGGGAATCGAACTTGGGCACTTTTGCTGAGCCATTCCTCCAGCCCCTCAAAAAGGCTTTTAAACATTCACTGTGTTTTGTTTTGGTTTTTAATCACCCCATGTAGGTCAACAGCCAGCTGCCATGGAGAGTCCTCTGGGCAAGAAGAGGGAAGCTGCCTGCAGCTGTGTGGCATGGGGCACATGGCCCTGCAGACCACAAGGCCACGGGCTGTTACAGCTGAGGGCTAGGCATAGATGTGCACAAGCCCAGAAGGGCCTGTAGCCCATGTCCAGCGGGGTGGGGACAACTGGGGCTGGTAGCAGAAGGCGGCACCATGCCCTCCGGGAGCTTGGCCGCCCTTCCATCTCATCTCTCCGTGTGCAGGTCTGGGGACACATACGACTGCAAGGCCACCTTGTACTAAAAGCACACACATGCTGCAGGCATGGAGCAGTCACTCCTCCATTTCCACCGCTAAGGGTCTGTCATCACCTCAAAGGCAGGAGGAGTTCTGGTAGCCATGGGTGCTTCCGGCTTGGAGATTCCCAGGAAGCCACAAGCGCCTGGGCTCAGCTAGGCGTGAGCACCAGGAAGCAGATCGCAGGACCGAGGGCTGCTGGGAAGGGTCCAGAGCTACGGAGAGGCTTTCAGCTCTTCAAGGTTAGTGACAAGGAAAAAAAGAAGTGTGTGTGACTGAGACCCCGCGTGGCCCACAGCGCCTAAGCTGTTGACTGTGGCGCCTCTTTCTGCTGGCCCTGATTGTGCTGTGACTGCTGCACTCACGCATGGTACAGATGCGAGCACAGCCCTTCACTGTGCGTCCAGAAAATAAAGGGTACATTATATACAGGCAGCCCGGAGCCTTTAGACATTCCAAATTTAATTAGTCAGGCTTCAGTGTAAAAGCTTGGAGGTATAAACAAACTAAAGATATTATATACGGTAAATAATTAATGCACATTTCCAAACTTTCATAGTGCAGCATTTTAAGTAAAGCAAATGGTCTCATTTTTGCCTTTACTATCATGTCTAATCCACGTCTTGAGTAAATATTTCATAGTATATAAACCCACTGAGAATCCTGTACACAAATACAAGTTACAGAAATCTGATTTTGAATATACATACATGAATTGTCATGACCTTATGTGTTATAGCAGCTTGCTTATTTATTTTTCTGTTCAACTGTTACAACAAGGACCATGATTCTGTGCCTTTAAGCCACACTTCATGGGTGTCATGCGTCACAGCAGGCATCTTTGGAGAAAGTGGCCATGACTGACGAGGCGACCGTGGACGTGTTCACACGACAATACTAGAATGAAATAGCTGCACGGTGTATTCGGGAGGTGACGGGGCCACGTTACAGGCCACTGAAGAGATCCTCAGGGCTGCTCTGACTCCCCTTCCCTGGTGTTCCCCGCCAAGGGCGTCCTGGGTTTAGCTGACCTCAAGGGGGCAACTCCAGGAGGGAGGAGGCCTGAGGTAAGCCACAGCTTGGAATGCCACACTGGCTACCAGGAGGACAGGGACGGATGACTGGGACCACATCAGAAAGATATCCAGCTCTACAGGCGCCTCACAAACGCCCATTCCCCCACAGATGACTGGGTGAGTAAGGAACGTGAGACAGATCGTCACAGTGAGGAGCCATCACAAAAGGCAGAGGTTCTTTAGGCAGAGACTCATCATCGCCACTGCGAAGCGCGCCGTGGGTAAACTCACGCGCCCGGCCGAGGACCTCCCACACTCTTGGTGTCCTCCACAGGTGCACAAACCGAACCTGGCAGAAACTGACTCCCCAAGGCGATGTGCGAAGTGGGTAGTGAATGAATGACTACTCACTCTTTCTGCAAACTACATAAAAAATAAAGACCACTGTGTGTGAGATTTCCACCTGAGAGTCCGGAGCGTGTGCGGGCTGAGCACAGCTGGGGGAGCAGCCCCCCGTACTCCGCTCCTTCCCTCCGTCTCTTCCCACAAGCCAGGCTTCAGAAGGGCAAGGTTCAGCGGGACCTGGAATGCCAATGAACCTCAACAGCCTGCTCCCGCTGTGCAGGTATCTGCTGAGAGCTCCGCTTTCCCACCCCAGGTCACCTTTTCTAACACCACGATGCCTCCCACCAGGCTCCTTGTCAGCTGCTTTGCTAGTAGTGAATAAATGGCCCACAGTTTCTCCAGTCCCGGGTCGCCAGGGTTCTGACACCTGAGGAGGGGAGAGACAGAAGCCTTCCTAAAGGGATGTCAGATGCACACAGAGACCAAGACCTGGGACGTGGCGCAGATGCCGCACAGAGCTCCAGCAAGGACAGAAGCCGTCTCTCTGCTCCTGAATGGCTTCTGACATGGCTCCCCGGTCCACTCCTCCGGATTCATGAACCAGAGGGGAAACGACCTGCCCAGGGCTCCAGCCAGCATCGGAGCCAAAGCTCCCAGATGCCAATTCAGACTTTCCCACTTTCTGGATTATGCACTCTGAGACCTAAGCCAGCTGCCCGAGGAGATGAAGGCTGGCTATGACAGGCTCTGGAGAAGGAGGCCTGCACGGACAAGGCTCATCTTGGATGAGAGGCGAGGTGTTCTCGTGCCAGAGACAGACAGAAGGGGCAAGGACAAAGGCGGGATAGTGGGAGAGAGAAGGCGTGCAAGCCAAGCACAGGAGGGGGCCTGCGTGGCTACCTGGGAAGGAGAGTCAGCTCCGTAAGGACCCCAGGACTGTCAGAGGGCACTGAGGGGCCAGCCAAGCACAGATTCAGAAATCAAGCTCAATAAAAGGCCCCAGCAAGGCCCAGCGGTGCAGGCCTGTCATCCCAGCACTCTGGGAGGCTGAGGCAGGAGGACCACAAGTCTGAGCCCAGACAGGGCAATCCGGCAACCTGGCAAGATGCTGTCATAAAATCAAAAATAAGAGGGAAGAGGGTGTGGGGCTGGGGGCTGGTGAGAGCGTGGGACGGAGGAAGGGGGCAAAAACGATCAAGATGTGACATGGACACACAGCAGCTCCTCAAGCCGGAGGCTATTACCTATTACAAATACATACCAATAAGAATAACTGTAGGAAAAGGAAGAAATCAAAAATTTAAAAAATGCCTGAGGATGTAGCTCAACACAAAGGCCCTGGGCTCAATTCAATCCCTGTACCACAAAAAGAAACAGCTAGATAAATACCCTAGTTAGACAGACCACTGAGACTTCACTGAGATGCTAATAAACACATCTGTCCAAGCCCCATACAGTAACCAGGCAAGCCGCAACAAGAGGCTCACCTCCCTCGGCCCATCCTGGCAGTGAGACGCTCACCATGCACCCAACGTCACGCCTGTGCCAACAAAGGGAATGGGAGGTGGCACTCCAGGCTGTTCCTGCAAACAGGCACCGGCAGGAGGCAGAGCAGAGAAGAAAGAGACTGTGCCTCTCACAAGCCTGAGATCTGAGCACAGCATCTACTGCTGGCTCCAGAGAATGTACGTGAGGACCAGACGCGGCATCTCAGGCCCAGAGCTACGAGCGAGAGCTGTCGACAGCGGCCAGAGGTAGCCCCTACCGGTATCCACACATCTTTGCAAGTCAGTGGGTATGTCGGAGTTAGTTTTCCTTCTCCCTCAAGCCTCTGCTTTCCAGGCCTACCCCAGGCGACTAGAAGGCACAGCTGAGACCTCCTTGTGGCTGATGGCGGACACTCAAGGGACACGTGCCCAGGAGCCGAGCCTAAACTATCACCTGCAGAAGCACAAACTAAACACCCTGTGTTGAGCACACTAAGCTCTGGACAGGTGGCTAGTGATGACTGACTGCTAGTAAGCGAGACGCAGCCCCTGTTGGCATGCCACCTCTCGTCTGGCCACCCTCTCAGCCCTCATGCGGTTTCCTCTCTGCTGATGAGACCCATAAGCACCTGGTCACACCGGCACTTCATCCGTCCCTGCCCTCAAGTGCCACCATTCTGCCTTTCTGCTGTGGCCAAGCACCTGAAAGGACTGCCTGTGCTCCTCAAGGCTAACATTGCTCTTGTCCCCTTTCACACTTCTTCCACAGAAACCTCCTGCCCTGGCCCCAGTTATCACCACCATACTGAATTCTGTGGCCAAGGCTCCGTCCTTCCACAGCTGGACCCAAGTAAGCAGCAAGGGTCCCACGCTCCCTCTCCCTCCTTGCCACGGTGCACTGCCAGGCCTCCAGGGACAAAGGTCTCTCTGTATCTCTGTGGCCCTCCCTGCCCCTCTTCCTGAGGCTAGGGCCTGCAGCTCCACCTTGGTCTCATCTTCTCTAACTCACTTCTTGGGTCAGTTCAACTACTCTCAGCTTTTTAACTTTATGTTTGTTCATTTGTTTGTTTTACTGAGAAAGGTCTGAGATCCAGGCTGGTCCTGAACTCACTATGGAGCTCAGGCTGGCCTCGAACTCATGGCAATCCTCCTGCCTCAGCCTTCTGAGTGCTGAAATTACAGGCATGGGCCACCACGCCCAGCTAATTTTTATGTGGCACTGGGTATCAAACCCAGGGACCCGCACAAACTAGGCAAACCTCTAACCACTTGGCCACACTTCCACACCAGCCCACCCACTGTAAGCTTTAAACACGATCTTTATGTCAAGGCCTCTCAAAAAGCCCTGACTTCCTATCAGAACCCCCAATCTTTGTACTCAGCAGCCTACTGTTCATCTCCTTGGAGATCCCCCTACGTACCCAGCCCAGCTCCGGTGGTCCTCAGTCTGCTACCCCACCGATATTTTTTTGACCAATCTTCTAGATGCCTGGGCCAGAAACATGGGGTCATCCTGGACTTCTCCCCACTTCCCTGCACCCTGTCCCTCCGCCATCCCCACAGCTCTCACTCTAGGCATGACCTCATTTACTGCCTCCCTGCCCAGGCTACTCTGCCTCTGCCCCTCAAGCTTTCTACAGCCAGCTGCCCCAGCCTGGCCTTCGGTGGCGGCCTCCCTTTCTCCTGCGGCACCGGTATCTGCAACCCCCAGGCCTCCATTCCTCATTGTGCGGCAGTCACCCTCTGTGTCCCGGGTAAAACTAACTCCAACCCTCGGCCTTGGCCTTCCTCTGCCCTTCCCAGCTGCCTCTACAGGACACCTGTCATCCAAGAGGCCGCATTCTCCTTACATATAAAACTATAAACTGCAGAAGGTGACGGCACTTTGCTTTTCACTAGGTCCCTCCGGTGCCTAGGACAGTGCCCGGCCAGGACCCGCTCGTTGAATGAATGAATATTCATCCATCAGTGAATGGCAGACAGAAACACCAGGGTGATGCCATCATAGCGCCCCCCTTAACGGCCAGAGACGAGCCCTGGAGCCTCTGCAGGAGACTTCACGGGCCCTGAGGCCTCTGCTCATCCAGCTCCTCCTCATTCTGACAAGCGCAGGGCCTAGTGTGGGGATTGACCAGCTGCAGAGGGCTCAGTCAAGCAACATAAACCACAAAGACAGGCAGCTGCAGGACGGCATTTGTGTTCTCCTGGCCTGAGCACCACGGCTGCTGGCCTTCAGGGACACCTATGACCTGCTGTGATGGCCACAACCTCGGAGAACACTCAAATCAAGAAGCCTGGAGGTCGTGGAAACCCAGCCCACAGGCACTCTTCTGGCAGGCTCCTTGGTCACACACAGCCTGCAAGCAAAGAAAGGTTGTCACGTTCTTAAATAGTTTTATCTTAGAAAGGGTACATAGGACT
Source organism: Ctenodactylus gundi (assembly GCA_004027205.1). NCBI lineage: Eukaryota > Metazoa > Chordata > Mammalia > Rodentia > Ctenodactylidae > Ctenodactylus > Ctenodactylus gundi. The sequence goes on along the minus strand of PVKB01006052.1, from coordinate 27,959 downwards.
GGAGGAACGACTTAGAGGTTAAAGCGCTTGCTTAACAAGCACTAAGTCAAGTGCTAAATACCTGAGTTCGATTCCCCAGCACCACATAAGCTGGACATGGTGGTGCACGCCTGTAATCCCAGCACTTGGGAGGCTGAGGCAGGGGGATTGTCCTGAGTCCAAGGGCAGCCTGGGCTCCATAGTGAGTTCAGGACCAGCCGGGACTACAGAGCAAGACCCTGTCTCAAAAATTAAAAAATAAAAAATAAAGGGTACATAATCATCTACATAATCCAGCTAATTTTGTTTCTTCTAAAATATTCACCAGCTGGCCCTTTAAGTAGTTTCCTGACCCATAAGCCAGATGAACTTTCTTGGGGTCAACTCCTCAGCTGTATGGAGTCCACAAGGTCCCCTGAGACATTCACCCTGGCATTTCAGGATCAAGTGACTCCTGAAATCAAGTACCTGCCAGCCACCCCTGACAAGTAATCTGCAAGGCAATTAGGTAGAAGTGGCCACCGCTATTATCTTAAATTACAGTGCTACCCTCTCAGCAGCTGGAAAGCCACAGCCTCCTGCAGAAATGTGCTTTATGCGTGTTCCCAGAGCACACGTGACCTAAAGCCAGTGGCCACTGCAGACACTGTTCCAACGCAGGGCCCTCTGACACCAGAGTCAAGGTGCCTTCCCCCTGCTTACTCACACCCAAAGCAACGGCCACGCTTTTCGTGAGAACCACTCCTTTACACAGCTTCCCTTCCCTACATCTGAGCTGTGGCTTAGTGAAAGAATAGCACACGGAGGACAGGAGGCCCGAGTTACATGTCACACACAGGAGCCCACAGGGCACACACGTCTCAGCATATTAGATGGTACATGACGTGGCACACAGGGTACATGGGTACAAAACATAATAGACGCAAGGTTTGGACACAGGGTACTGTGTAACATTCACGTTATAGAACACAGACATATAACATGTAAATGGAACCCATGTACACATAAACCATGTTTCATTCTTACACATGGAATAGACAGCACACGGCACAGTTTACATCAGTATTACATACATCTTTGCATTGTCTATGTAGCTTGGAGAACTCTCTCTCCTTCCTGAACCTACTTCTGATTACATCCGAGCACGGCTCCGACGCTCAGCACTGACCCTGCCCGCCCTGACACCCTGCAGCACTCTGTGTGCAGATCCCCAACCACCCTCCCACCCAGCAGGTTAGCACAGCGGGACAACTTGTCTCAGCAGCAGCCACAGGGCACAGGCAGGCAGGCGGCAGGCACAGGCAGTTGGGAAAGGGTCATGAGTCAGCCCTAGGCGGCTTGGCCAATGCCAGCCGTGAGCGCTGCCCCGGCCACGGGAGTGCTCTCGGCTCCCTTTGTGCCATTCATGTGGGGAAATTATTCCACAATCACAAAAAGTTGTAATGTCAACTTTCAACAAGACTCAGCACTTGAACGTGATGAGGTCAAGGGCAAAGCAAAGAACTCTGGGAAAATGGGAAGATGCAAATAAATTTTTAGCCCTGCTCATGGCTTCTGGACTCGCCTACACCCTTTTTCTGAGCCCCATGTCATCAGATAATACTGGGTTTGATTCCCCAGCACCATGTAAACTGGGCATGGTGGTGCATGCCTATAATCCTAGCATTCAGGAGGCTGAGGCAGGAGGATTGCCACAAGTCCACGGCCAGCCTGAGCTCCACAGTGAGTTCAGAACTAGCCTGGCTACAGTGAAACCCTGTCTCAGAAAGAAAAGGAGAAGGAGAGGAGGAGGAGAAAGAGGAGGAGGAGGAGGAGGGGGAGGAGGAGGCAGCGGAAGCAACAGCAGCAGCAACCCAAAATGAATGAAGAAATTATTTACATGCACTTGCAAGTCTGTGGAAGCCATCAGTGTGGTGGGCAGTAGCTCTGGAGAGGGACAAATAATGGTGCCAGTTAGTGCTCCTTTTCTCTAGTTTTTAGGTCCTTTCATTTAGACACCGAGCATGCGTTTCTTCTCTGCATTTTTGTCAACTTTCTCCAGTATTTTTCTGTTTTCACGTCACACCATGTCAGGGGATGTATCAACTATTCCATCACCAATGAGGATGCCACCTAGGGTGAGTCCTGCTACGGTGCCCTGCAAGGGTTCAACACCACAGAAGACACTCTTGTGACCACAGAGCTTGGCCAAATGGCGTCATCACCCTGGGTCCTGAGTGTGCCAGGAGTTTGCAGATGTGGACCGCAGTGACTAGTGTCACTAGCACAGACTGATGGACCTCAGCAGAGCTTCAAGATCAACAGCCACGTCTTTGCCTCAGCTGAGAGGAGATAGGTAGAAGACTGCTCAAACTCAGACTCAACTAGGACTGGGACAGCTCCCACCCCAGTCATAAGCCTGCCGCCCTCCCTACCCCTACGTGTGCGGGGTAGGAGAGGGTCCCAGAGATGAAGCCCAGTCCCTTCTCACTCAACTACATCTCCAGTCTTTCTGCTTTTGATTTTGAGAGTCTCACTAAGTTGCTTGATTGCCCAGGGTCCTTCAACTACGCAGTACACGATGGTACTAAGCATCTCTGTCATTCAGCAGATGTCACGGGGACGCAAAGGGCCATGCAACCCCTTTACACAAACCATCTCTTGGTCCTTGTAAGAATCCGTTAGGCGGACATCACTACTAGTATCACCGGAGATCAGGACAGACTTGGGGCTGTATTTCGTCCTCCCTTCTCGGCAGGCGGTCAGTGCACAGCCCACGTTCAGTGCATGTCCTAGACGGACGTTACTACCTGCTATGGGGCATCCTGCTGCCCCACTGCTTCCTCATGCCCAAATGTGCAGTAGGTAGGTCTAAACACCACTTCTGGCTGCAATCCAAACCCCTACACCTGCCCCTACACGGTTGGTGGCCAAGGAAGCGGACACATGGAGCAGAGGAAAATCCCTACACCAGCCTACCCACTGCCCGCCAGGCCCCTTTCCCCACACCCACACTCTGCAACGGTGGCTGAGCTTTCTACAGTCAGCCCTGCCATCGAGGGTGTTCCTTTTCCTCGCTGCCACCCACGCTATGTACAAACACACGAGGCATTAGCATTTCCACCTACTTTGCTGGTATGGCCCCAAGCTGCTAGGATTTTTGAAGGTGGTAACAGTTCACTCTGCAATGCCCACTGTAGCTTTTAATTTCCAGGGAAACCTCAGTGCAATGCTGTACTTGGTGGAACTCAAGGGACCATTGTATGCCACTGTTCAAATTCTTTCTGAGAAGCCAAGTGAGGGCAAGATTATAGGCCCACTGGAGAGAAGTTTGACTTAGCTCATAACGTCACATCTTCCCCAGGTGCCGGGCCAGCGAGTCGGTGACTCAAGGCTGACGAAAGGCCTTCTGAGAAATTCACACTTGCTGCAAAACTGAGGAAACAGAGAACCGCCTGCCTGCTTGAGTTCAAATGGCTGACATCCCTACAGGTTAACAGGAAGGTTGCCAAGTCCTGCAGAGCAGTCAGTGTGTGCCAGGAATGATGGGGCCGCACCCTTCCTACACCTGCCTCTGTGTGTGTGTATGTGTCTGCACATATGCATATGTGGCACTGGAGATCAAGGCCACGCCCTTCAGACTGAACTACGTCCCTGGCCCTTTTTATGTTTGATTTTTAAGACAAGGTCTCACTAAGTCATGGAACCGCCCAGGCTGGATTTGAACTTGCGAGATCCTCCTGCCACAGCCTCCCAGGCTGCTGGGATTACAGACCTACACCACCGGGGCTGGCCACCCACTCTCATTCCCTTTGTCACAACTCCTGTGACACTGTGGGCCAAGGAGCAAAAAAAAAAAAAGGATCTAAGGACTCACACCGAGCTGGCTGCTGGGGACAGGACAATAAGTTGGGAAGGCAGTACTTGGGTCATGGACAATCAGACAGATTTTTTATTTTAAAAATTCTCATGGATTTGAAGGAAATAAAAACCCAAGTGGCAGCCACGTGGAGACGGCCACTGTAAGCAAGGTAGAGTGGGATTTTGGCCTTAACACACTTCAGCTGCGCGCAGCCTGGCAGCAGGTGGGGCAGAGCCCCACGGAGGGCACAGTGCACGCCGCCACTGCCCTGGCCCCTTCCCCGACTTCCTGCCATAACAAGGCCTGCTAGAATACACAACGGACAGGCAAATGAGTCAACTCTATCAACCACGGAAAGCAGCCACACACATAGACGGCCAACACATTTTTTTCTTATGCCTTGGGTCCTGAGAGCTATAAAAACAGATGAAGTCAGAGAATGTGATCCTGGTCCCTCTCACTGAGTGCGTGTCCTGCTCTATCTAAAATCACTCCAGCTGGGTCCAGGGGTGCAGGCTTGTTATCTTAGCACTGTGGGAGGTGAGGCAGGAGGATCACAAGTGCCAGCTTGGGCACCTTAGCAACTTAGCAAGACTCTGTCTCAAATAAACAATAAAAAGGGGCTGAGGATATAGCTCTATGTGAAGGCCCCGAGTCTGGTCACCAGCAACACAAAGAAGAAAAAAAGCAATCACCCCAGAGGTCTCTCTCAGGGCATACTGCCCTCTAGAGAAGGACAGCAGACAGAGCTATGAACCCTGGTGAGAGCTGGATCCTCACACTGGAGCTCCACCTCTCCCACCCCTCAACTTTCCAGATAGGAAGGTCACCTGATCTGGAGGACAGGCTATGTGCCTTCAGAAGGTAACAGGGGTTGGCCTTCCTTATGTCAGTAGTCTGAGGCCCCGACTATGACATCTGCAAGTGCCTGTGGCAAGCCCTCAGGAGGAAGGGCTGGCTCCCAGCCTCCCCGCACTAGCAGAGACCCCTGCGGCCCCGGAGTCACCACTCACCAGCGTGATCCCACAGCTGTGCTGAGGGCAGGCTGCAGAGAAGCGCTGACCGGACTGGGTGTGGCTGCTGCCTGCGGTGCCTCGGATCAGGTCCTGAAGGGACGGGCTGGAACCCAGTGGCGGAGCACATCACACATGAGGGCCAAGGCTGTGTCCTCAGCACCACCAAAAAATAAAATCCCATTCCTAAATCCCATTCTAAAATCTGTTTCCAAGCTATAAACAACTTAGAGAAAAGAGACAAAAAGAATCACCGTAAAGAACTACTCCACAGCGTTGCTCTTGGATCCTCAGCATGTATCATGGTGCTTGCAGAATCTTCTCTCTCTCTCTCTCTCTTCTCTCTCTCTCTCTCTCTCTCTCTCTCTTTCTCTCTCTCTCTGTCTCTCTCTCTCTCTCTCTCCCTTAGACAAGCTCTTACTACGTCTCAGGCTAGCCTAGGTCACAATCTCCTTGCCTGACCCTCCTGAGTGATGGGATTACATGTATATAGCATGCCCATCAGTTCTGAGATAGGCTTTGGACCGGTCTACCCTGCCCAGAGAAACAAACCAAGCCTACCAGCAAAGACGTATCTCTGGCCAGCAGGATCCCTAAAGACAGAAATCAGGCCAGGGCTGCTCTGCTCCCTGTTCTTTACCCACCATAATCCTGAGGTCCTCACTACCAACCTTGGTCCTACCACGACCTCATTAAAACACAACTATTTCAATAAATGAAACAGCACGAAAACCTTTCTTTAATCTTATCTGGAAAGCAGCTGCTGCCAAATGAAAATGTAGTAAGTTTTAACTCTGCTAAGGAGAACCAGAGATAACCCAAGGGTGATTAAATACATTGGGTTCCTGTTGTAAAAGGAACGATTTTTTTGTTTTTCGTGGTGCTGGGGGTGCAACCTGGGTCCCGCTCTGGGTCCCCAGCCCGCCAACATGTTCTGGAGCTACTGGGTCAGGGCCACCAGGTGCTGGGATTGCATGACTCTTGGCATCAGCTCTGCCAGGGAAGTGAGAAAAAGTGCTGTGACCCGCCCCGCCTCTGGGAGCAGGGGTCCACTATGGTTTGTCCTAAAGGTTGACCTTGGTATCTGAGTTAGCAAGTGACTTTTTAATATTTTCCTGTTTTTCTTCTTCTTGGTACAGGAGATTGAACCCAGGGCTTTCACGTTGAGCTATGCCCTAGCCCTTTTTTATTTCTTATTTTGAGGCAGGGTCTCACTAAGTTACAAGGTTGCCCAGTGTGGGCTCAAGCTTGTGACCCTCCTGCCTCAGTGTCCCAGAATGCTGAGATTACAGGCCTGTGCCACCACACCTGGCTGTTTTCATTTTAATGTGCAAAAGCATGCTGAAGAAGGAGTAACAAGTCTTGTGCCCCGGCTACCTGGTCCTGCCACTCCTACCTCCCCCTCTTCTTCCCCCTAGAGCCCCATGTGTGTACGCACATGATTATTTTGACGAACCATTCTCAAGTAAACTGCACATGTGATAACTTGTCAGTCCTGAACTCTTCAGCTTGGCTATGCAGGAAAAAAAGAGCCTTCTCCTACGTAACCCAGTGCCACCACTGCGTGTAAGAAAAGGAAGGGGCTGGCAGCTGAGAGGCACAGTGTGAACTCAGCATGTGGGAAGCCCTGTGTTCAATGGAAGGTGGGGAACAACCCCCGTTATAACCTTATCTGATCATGTCCCGATTTCCCCCACTGTCCCCCAATGTCTTAGACGGGCATTCTGTCGCACCAGGACCCATCAATGGCCACTGAAGAGCACCTTCTCAGACTGAGCGCTGCGGGAAGGTTGACTCCTGGGGTGAGGAAGGCTGGGCGCCACGGCAAACTCGCTTCCTACCTTCCTTTTCCTTTCCAAACAGGGTGGGGGCCTCCTACAATGTGACGTATTGCTGACGCTCTCAGGCATCTCGTTCAAGTTTACTTTCTGTCCCATAAGCACACACCCACCCATGCAGCTACAAAGGAACTGCCCTGGTGATGTCAGCCTTCCTGCCAGCCTGCCTACAGCTTGTTCACTGAGTTAGGAACAACGGAGGAAGTGACAGAGTCAGAAGTGTCCCCATCACTTCAAAGACCTCCAAGGTCCAGGCACACCACGGTCCCGCTCTGGCCATCTACTTCCCCACTTCTCTGGCAGAGCTAAAGCCAACAGGGTCCCCCAGGGAAGACAGGTATTAGTAGAGGGTCCCCGGATACGCTGGACAGGTAGAAATGGGATGATTTTATACAAGGACCCTGAAGTCTCTGGAAGATGGAATATTTAAACATTGTTCTGTTCTGTTTTGTTTTGTTTTTTGTTGCTCTGTAGCCCAGGGTGGTCCTAAACTCACTAAAGAGCCCAGACTGGCCTTGGACTCACCGCAATCCTGCCTTAGCCTCCCAAATGCTGGGATGACAGGCGTGCACCACCACGCTCAATTTATGTGGTGCTGGGGAATCAAACTCGGGTACTTTGCGCTTGACTTAAGCGCTTTAATGGCTGAGGCCTTCCTCCAGCCCCTAAACATTATTAATGATATTCTCTAAACTGAAAATCGCATGGAAAACTCTAATCCTGGATAGCAAACCCTGACCTGGAATATACCATAAAAACAGGACAATTTCAGCAGACAGACACACACAGGCAGAATCAACATCCCAAGGCGGCCTCTGTTCTCAGCCAAGCCACATGGGAGATGGAGGGAGATGGAGTCTTTCGGACCACAGAACCCAAGCCTGCCTTGGCCTGCAAGTGCCTTAGATCCAGAAGTCACTGCCCTACCACGGGCGCTGCCTCCCACCAGAAGCTTCCGGACATGGGGCTTCCTTACCTTGTCTCCAGGGACACAGAGGGCCGCGCCTCAGGGGCTTCTGTTTTCCAACAACATTGCCCATCCTGACACTGGAAGACCACAGGACCCTTCCCAGCCTTGGTGACTCTGTAGAAGAGCAAGTAAGGACCGAGCAGAGTGGCCAGCTGAAAGGGGAGTCACCCTTGGGACATGGTCAGCAGCCCCGTGGTCAATGCTGACACGCCTTCCTGTAGGAGCCTGGAGGAGGTCCACAGCACAAGAACTTGGCCTCTGGCTTGTCAAATGCGCCTTCCCCTTCCCGGGAGGAAGCCAGAAGAAAGGCTTTGTTAGCCTCCGGCCCATCTCCCAGCAGCTCCTCGAGGAAGCAGCTCTGTCCTCACCCCAGTGCGGAGCACAGAGGCTGACGAGAAGGAGCAGGGCCCACCCAAGAACTCTCCATACAGCTGTGGCCTGGGGCAGAAGAGGGGACCCCAGTGATTCAAAACCTGAAAGGTCAAACGGGCCAAGTGTGGGGTACCAACGTCACAATCTCTATTTTAGGGCTGCTCTCAGGCTCATGTGGCAATCGTCACTGCACACGGGCTGATCTCACTGACGCCGTTCTGCCAAGGTGTAAATCACACTGAGTGCCCAAAGTGAGGCACTCGGCCCAGAGGCCGCTAAGCGTGTGGCTGAGCTAAGAACTCTGCTTTGTACAATCTCGCTTTACGTGTCATACCCTCTAAATCCTGAATAATAGGTTTGCAGGAAAGGAAATGAGGTCACACGCTCTTTGGTAAAAAGGGAGAAAAGGCAAGGTGAAAATTGATTTATTTCAGCCCCAAAGTTTGAGGTTCAAAATGCTCTTAAGGAAACCCCTGGGCACCAGGGATAAGAGGGTCTGTTCTGGGACCCAACATCTGGCCACCAGTTTGCCACTGAGTACAGCAGCCTCAGTCTCCTTATCTGTTAAATGGATGTCTTGCTGGTCTCACCCCCTCAGCTGGAATGAGGAGCCATAAAAAATAGTGTGCATCCCTCGGCCTGCTGCCTTCCGTACATACTCACCGTCACTGTTCTTACGGTCAGGCTGGGAAGCTACACCAGCTCGGATGCCGGATTTCTGGCTTCCCGCAGTCTGGTCAAAGGCACCAAAGTGACCCTGCTCTGTGGAGATGGGTGGCACACGGGGACCGAATCACAGAGCTGGTGTGGAATCTAAAGACTAGACAAAAGAAAGAAAAAGGAAGGAGAGACCACCACCCCAAAGAGATGGAGAAGCAACTTGCTGATTTCTGCAGGGTGCATGCAGCCAGTTCCCAATCTCCACGAGACTCTAAGGCTTCGTGCTCTGCCCCAATAATACAGGACAGTGTCATACAATCACACCTGAGGGGTCAGACGCGGCAAAGCGGATCCCACGTGTCCGGTTCACCCTCCCATGCTAGCGCAGGAAAAAAGAACAGACCTTCCATCTCGCTCACCAACACACAGCGCTCCTCCCCAACTCCCCAGAATGGAAGAGCCAAAGAACAGAAGCCCGCAGGCTCAGGGGCCCCCTCGGGCTTGTCAAAGGTGACTGTCCACTGTCAGCCCAGCACTTCCCAGCCCCAGCCACCATCACCCTCTGCTCCCCCTCTCCCCAGCACCAGAGATTGAAGCCAGAGATTTGCACTGAGCTATATCCCTACCTCTTTATTTATTTATTTATTTATTTATTTATTTATTTTTGGGCCAGGATCTCCCTAACTCATGAAGTTGTCCAAGATGGACTTGAACTTGCAATCCTCCTGCCTCGACCTCCACTTCTACCTTATGATGAGCTGTGAAGACACTTTACCTGTCCCACAGCACAGCACAGGTTTCCTGCAGCAAGTCCTCACCCAGGTCAGGTATCTGACCCTGAGTCTCCCGCACACACCTCCCTGCACCTCACGGGCTCAATGCGTCTTCAAGGCCACAACAGGTCAGAAAGACCTGGTTATGACCCACACCTTAACAAATCCTTCCAGCTAAACAACATTTTAACCTATCAACATTCAGCAACCAGCTCAGGCTGCTGTCCAGCCGCAGGGGTCCTGGCACGGAACAGGTGCTTAGCATCTCTGCTGAATTCACAGCCCACGGACAAGCGAAGGAGCAAATACATGAAGACGCAACTGAGAGGTCTCCAGGAAGGTTGCCCACAGCCAGCAAGGTCTCCCCTCCCTCACCCTGCCCTCCCTCACACGCGACCTGCCCCCAGCCCTGGGGTTCGCTTTATTTCTATTATTCTGCAAAGCTCCAAAGGTAGCACCTGTTTGAGGCAGTTCTCACAACAGAGTATATCACCATCATGGGACACGAGTTCGAGTCCAGCCCTGCAGTTACTCAGCTGTCACATTCCTAAGGATCCACAGGAGCAAATATACCACAAGAACCCAACAACTCCCTTGCTGAGGACCCTTGCACATGAACCTAACAGAGAGATTTTGGTGAGGGCCCTGCTGCTCAGCTGACCATGTTCCCAAATGGATCAAATGTGAGCTGATGGCCGGAGGTGAGAGAAGACAACAGCCCCAACTATTCTTAAGGATACCACACAAGGCTTGGTCTGGCAGGGCACATCCCAGCACTGTGGGAAGCTAGGGCAGGGGGACCCCAAGTCACGATCCAGCCCGGGCAACTTAGGGAGATCCTGTCTCAAAATCAAAAATAAAAAAGGTCCAGGGATATAGCTCAGTATGAAGGCCCTGGGCTCCACCTCCAGCACTGCCAAAGAAGAAGAAGAAAGAAGAAGGAGGAAGGAAGGAAGGAAGGAAGGAAGGAAGGAAGGAAGGAAGGAAGGAAGGAAGGGAGGGAGGGAGGAAGGAAGGAAGGAAGGGAGGAAGAAGAAGAAGAAGAAGAAGAAGAAGAAGAAAGACAGAAAAGAAAAACCCTCAAGGGAGGGAGATAATGCAGGCCTCTAACCAATGGCAATGGGATGAATCAAAAATAAGGTGTCATCAGAAGGAGGCTCACTGTACAGCCCAAAGGACATGTCCCCAAGTCCCGCACACACTTTCAGGGCAGCTGTGTTTCCATAAGATCCTATCTGCCTCAAGCGACAGCCACTCCTTGCCGTATGACAGTGCTAGAAGCCCCAGTGTGCTGATTCAGGAAAGCAGGGCCCTGGGAGACACGCAGGCCACCCCCTGTCACAGGTGACCTCGGGGGAGACGGCAGGTAAAGGCTACATAACCAGTGAGAAGGCAGGACCGGCCCTACTGGCTTTGGAGGCCAGCTGGTGTGGCTGAAACCCACGTGGACACTTCCCAGCTGGGCAACTCTGGGCTGGAAACTGAACATCCCCGCACCTCATTTTTCCATATCTGAAAGTCTCCCATGTCACAAGGTGTCTAGGGTTCCATAAGAGGTTTTCAAAACACCAGCGCGTGGCGGATGCTCCACGAAGGGCGGATGCTGCTGTTTTCATCATTCCTATAAAATACAGAGCACTAGACATAATAAACATTCTGAAAAAATAATTGCTCGCCTTGCAAGGGATCCCCAGACTGCAGCAAGATCTGGGGCCGTGCTGGTGAGTGGCTTTCCTACTGCAGTGAAGACAAATTTCCACCTGCAAACACCTGCAGCAGAGGCGTTAACTGGGGAGTGCTACAAACCTGGAGGTAACATGGTTACCCAAGTGTGATGTGGTTTACCGGAGCTCTCCCAGCCCCCACCCCCAGCTGGAAACCTCTGCCTGCTGAGGCAGTCTGCGCTCGGGCCGCGGGGTGGGGCTCACCCCTTTAGGTAAGTTTTTGAAGATTGAAACAGCATGGAAGGGAGAGGGTGAGAGACTGCTGCAGGGGGCCCTTCAGGCGCCCAGGGTCAACGGAGTTGGGGCTGCCCGGGCGGGGCTCCCGCGCCTCTGCCTGAGGGGGGAGTCTGCACCCAGCCACTTCCGCCTGGAGAAACTTCGACAATGGGAGGAAGCTGGGGCTCCATGGGAACCTTCCGAGTGGGAGGGCCGACCAGCCATCACCATTAGGGAGATGAGGCTGGGGTGGCTCTGCAGGTCTGGAGAGATTCCTCTGCCCAGCCTGGGAGAGATCACCCAAGGCAAAAGCCCTTGGCTTGTGGCGGCACAGGAAGTGCAGGGATTTTCCTGTGAGGCACCTGCAAGGTCATGGCTCAGCCTCAGAATACCCCACAGCGGAGGGGCCTTGGGGGGTTCCAGTGCCAACTGCCACTGTTTAAGAAGCATTTGACGACATATGCAAGGAATCCCTGTCACCACAAGGGTCAGAGATCAGGGGTGAGGAAGCATCATGACCTTGTCTATTACCTCTGAGGTCAGGGAGGGCCAAGCTTTAAGAATGGGCAGGAGTGGGACAAAGGAGCTGGGGCAGCAGGAGGGGAGCATGTACTAAGGGACCGGCAAGCTGGAGAGACATGAAAGGGGAAGGTGGACGGGGACCACAGGCGAGGGCTTGAAGGGTACAGGGCTGCTACAGGGGCCTCAGGGGGCCCAAAGGTTTCAAGAAGCATGGGGCATTTCTCCAGAAGTCTCAGCATTGCAAAGGTTAAGACCCACTGAGTTCATCTGACCCTTCTCAATGAAATGAGGGAACTGAGGTCCAGGGAGGGAAAACTGTTTCCCCAAGGCAGATGGAGAATCTGTTACTGAGTCCACAGCTGGCCAGCGACCTTACTCATGCAGGGATGCCAACGGCAGGCCTCACTCATCCCGACACGGAACCCCAGCAGGGCCTCTCTGCCCCTACCCAGTCAGGCCCAATAGTGACGGTGTGCAGCAATGAACTGAGACGCCAGCTCACGCACCCTAGGTTACACGACTTCCTGCAGGACTGGGGCTCAATTCCTGCCAGGCCTGGGATCCACGGTGAAGCTAGTTCACTAGGCAGAGGGCGGCTGAGCACGGCTCTCCCAGTACTCGGCCTCTAGTCTTCCAGAAAAACTGCTCAGGGAGCTTTTTGCCAGTCAGGACAGGGCTAGGAACGAGGGCTGCCCTCAGAAGCAGAGGGAGGGAAAGCTGCACCCCTAGCTTGTCAGCCCACCTCAAATTGCAAGGAAGGCAATGTTTTTTAAAAAGCCAGGAACAATGACACAGGCCAGTAACCCCAGCCACTTGGTAGGCTGAGGCTGAAGGATTACAAGTTCAAGGGCAGCCTGGGCAACACTGTGAAGCCCTGTCCCCAAATAAAATAAAAGGGCTGAGGGTGTAGCTCAGTGGTTGAAGAAGAGCTTGTCTAGTAGCAGCAATGCCCTGGGTCCAATCCTTAGTAAGGCCAGCAGGGGGAAAAATGAATTTCTCCTTTGTAATTGTTTTTCATCACATTTGCAATACTTGGGGGAAAGCCAAAAGTGTGTGAACACTTCCTAAGCTCTTGACACTCCCTGGAGCCCCTAAGGACATCTTCCATGCCTGGCTTGCAGTTGGGGCCTTCAGAGCCTGGTCCTCCAGTGGCCTTTCCCTCTTCCTCTGCAGCTAGCCAACATCTGGCTAACCCTGACAGCAGCCCCCAGCTGTCCCACAGTCTACCTCACATGGGGCTGAAGAGGCGAAACCTAGACTGCCTACACTGCCTATTCTACTGGCCCTAGAGCTCAGCCCGCAGGATCTGCTGCCACCACCCTTTACCACTCACTACTTCCACAGACAGTCACCGCACTCAGTACCATGGGCTGGGCTGTATGGAAGAGCTGGCTTGCGTGTCCAATGGACTCCTGAATACGGACCACCTGCATTCTGGGCTCTAGTGAGACTGCAGCAGGGAAGGGGCTTATTTCCCACTGAAGAAAAAGATCACAAAAAAGGAGCAAATACACCGGGCACGGGGTGCACACAGGCCTGCAACCCAGCCCTCTTAGAGGCTGAGATAGGAGGATCACAAGTTCGAGCCCCGCCTAGGCAACTTAGTGAGAGACCCTGTCTCGAAAAAAATAATAAAAGGGCTGGGGCTGTAGCTCAGAGCAAAGACCCTGTTTTCCATCCCCGTACCTCCCCCCACCAAACAAATGCAGCATGTAAAAGCAGCAGGAAGGCTGAGGGGTATAGCGCCGTGGTAGAGCGCCTGCCTAGCAAGCACAAGGCCCTGGGTTTGATTCCCCAGCACCACGTAAACTGGGCATGGTGGCACATACTTATAATTCCAGCAGTTGGGAGGCTGAGGCAGGAGGATTGCTATGAGTTTGAGGTCAACATGGGCTACATAGTAAGTTCAGGACTAGCCAGGACTACAGAGTGAGACCCTGCTTAAAATAAATAAATAAATAAATAAATAAAAATTAAAAAACGGGCGAGGAGCGGAATGACAGTAGTGCTCCTGTAGACTGGTGAGTACCTGCACACAGGACAGGTCATGCTCCCCAGTAGTAGCACTTCCATGCACAGACCCTGGCCCTACCACTGACCCACTTCATCTTTGAGAAGCTGAGTCTGATACAGGAAGGGTGAGCAGCTGTCCCAAGGTCACACAGCCAGTGGAACTCGACTGCAAAGGCCGAGACTTGGACACTGAACACCGGAGGAAGAGCACAGATCCCGCAGGGTGGCTGGGGGGCAGTGACAGGGCTGAGGGCCTGAGGAGGCTGCGGTGCGAGGCAAGGGCCAGGGAGCACAGGGTGCCGCCGGCCACAGAGAGACTCTGCCTTTCACTCCAAATAGGACAGGAAGCCACCAGACAAATCTGAGCAGCACAACACGATGGAACGCGCCCCTGACTGCTGAATGACAGGAGGACATTTGCAAGGAGACAGCGGGGAACAAGATGCCCACGGGGGGGGGGGGGGGCAGGTGGCGGGGCCCCAGGGAGACCGCAGTGGCTTGAGCAGAGAACGTCAGGTGGGCAGGGTCAGCGTGGAAACGGACTGTGAGCTGTGACTGGGAACCCAGGAGTCGCTGGGCAGAGGGAAACCGAGGGCTCAGGTTGATCAGGTGCATTAAGTCTGGATGCTCAAGTGATCGAAATATAGTGAATATTAAAATGTTTTTGTAAAAATTCATCATATAAAAGGCACACTGATGATTCCCTCTCAAAACATCACTACTTCAAACACTTGTCCAATTGCTCTTGCTACTTTTTCCTTCCTTCCTTCCTTTCTTTCTTTCTTTTGCATGTTATGGAGAGAACACTTCATTGGGGAAATTACCAAAGGGGAAAGAAAAATGGAGAGGGACAGAGGGTAGAGCTTCTGCTGGTCAGAGGGGGCCGGAAATGTGGGTTGCCTGTGTACAGCTGCTGGTCAGAGGGGAACCCCGAAATGCAGGCTGCCCCTCTTGCTGCTTTCTGAGGCAGCTGGGAAAATCCTTTTTTCTGAGCATCTTTAAAGGTAAGGTCAAAAAATACAGTGAGTGCTGCTGCCAAGTTCCAGCCAAGGATGAGGCAGGCTCCTAAGGTGTGTCGGTACATCCTCACCCCAAGTCTCCGCGATCTGGCCCCATGTGACCTGGGGTGCTTCTGCAAGGACAGAGTGACCAGGAAAGGACAACAGAAGGGATCAATTCGAGACACAGAGGCGACTGCCAGCACAGTTGAAGACTCACCCACGAGGCCTGGCAAAGCTGCTTCAGAGAGTGGCAAGGATGAATGACAGGGTAAGTGGCGTGAGCTGGACCCAGGCGCAGGCCTGCCATCCCAGCACTCTAGGATGCTCAGGCAGGAGGACTGCAAATTCAAAGCCAGCCTTGGCAACTTGGCGACTTAGTGAGACCCTGTCTCAAAATCAAAAATAAAAATGGGCCGGGGCTGTAGCTTGGCCTGAAGGCTCTGGGCTTGAGCCCGAGGACCTCTAAATAAAGCAAAACAAGATAAAGCAAGGTAAAACATTAGCTCATGATGAAGAAGCGTCTAAACATTTACCACTGTTCCTTTCAGGTACCTTGGTACTATAAGACTAAACATATAAATTTCAGCATCTGTCTTTGAGTTCTGGATGCTTAGGTTTTATTTTTTATTTATTTCATTTCATTTTATTTTGTTTCCCTATGTCATTGATATGTATACATGTGATACATATTGCTTGCACTGAACTTGAGTATGTTGTGCTCATATATTCCACGTCAGAATTACAAATCCTGGGCAGGAGGAATGGCACAGCGATTAAAGCACTTGCCTAGCAAGCAGAGGCCCTGAGTTCAATTCCCCAGCACACGCTATAAAAGCTGGGCCTGGTGGCACATGCTTGTAATCCCAGCACTGGGAAGCCTGAGGCAGGCGGATTGTCCTGAGTCAAAGGCCAGCCTGGGCTACACCAGTGAGTTCAGGACCAGCCTGGGATACAGAGTGAGACCCAGGCTCAAAGAAAAAAAAAAAAAAAAAAGATTTACAAATCCTCCCCTCCCGGATGCTCAGTTTCTAAATGTCTCCCTTACCATGCTGGCTCAAAGGTCATGTGACTGGCTCACTGGCATCCGGGCTCACTAAGTGCAAGCCAGGCGGTCCTTTGAAGAAGGCATGTGTGGCTGCTTCTGAGGTGTCCTGTCAGGGCTACTTAAATGAGTGCTCCCTCCGTCCAACACTGATGACAGAAGCAGTCACTGGGCACAGGTGTCAGTGCTGCCATCACCTGCTGCTCTCTGTGTCCCGAGTGCCTCCAGCCAGGAACTGTATGGTGTGGGCACTCAGGACAACAGTTGGAGAAAGGATCAACACTTTACATACTGCGTTTTTTATTTTTGAACATTAAGGTTTGAATCCAGGGCCTTTGCACTGAGCTGAATCCCGGCACTTTTTGCTTTTTTTTTTTTTTTTTTAATTTTAAGACAGGGTTTTACTAAGTCGCTAAATTGCCCAGAAAGAGCTTGAATTTGAGATCCTCCTGCCTCAGCATCCCAGAGTGCTGGGATTACAGGAGTGTGACATTGAGCTCGTCTCTCAGTGTAGCTTTAGAATCACAATGCACTGGGAGGGGGTGTGGGCGTGTGGGTGGGTGTGGCCTTTCACCTGGGCTCCATCCTCAGCCCCTTTTTACTGCTGATGATGAGACAGGGTCTCACTAGACCTCCAGGGGACCGAGGCCAGGCTCCAACTCGCAACCCTCTCACCTCGGCCTCCCAAAGCGCGGGGGTTACGGGCCTGTGCCCCAGGCCTGGCTACTGGGGACTATTTTATACTTCACTCTGCAACAATATTTTCTTTTTTGTTTCCTAAGAAATGTCATTAAGAAAGTAAGAAAGATTTTGTGGAGAAGAAAAGAACAGGAGGGGGCCTATAGGGTTGGAAGGGAAACGGTGTGATATGTAAATTTAAAATATAGTAGAAAAACAAATTTCATTAAATCAATGATACATCTCAAATGTGTTGGTGGTAATGTAACCTAACACTGTGACTGGTCAGCATCCAGATCCATAGAGATAGGTTAATGACGCTCCTGGCAAAGCAATGCTATCAGGACCCTCTCAGCTGGCAGCACCCACGCAGAGGTGCCACTCCCTGTAACAGGCCTGCAGGCCTGGATGTCCCCGGAGTAAGCCCTGACCTGCTTCTGCCTGATCAGACCCTTCCTTCAGCCGGTGACACCATCGCTGGAATCCAGCCAAACAGCGCTGGTGTGCACGCCACGGGGCTGGCCACTCAGAGACCACCCAGGACAGACCCAGCAGGGTCCTCGGGTGGAAGCGGCCACAGAGCCGCTGTCGTCATTCCCAGCCGGCACACTCTATTAACTGGAGGGACCAGGCTGCAGCACCCACAGGGGCAGGGACCTGCTAAACAGACACATGGGACCTCAGGCCTCCAGCCAGCGCTCAAGGTCCTGAGGCACTCAGAGGACACGGGACAGAAATGGCACCTGGCCAGTGGCCCAGGTGAGCCGTTCTCAGAGACCATGAGGAGCTTAGCACAGCTGAAAAGCCCAGCGACACAGTAACAAGATTCCCACGCAGTACCCTGGGATCTGCCCTGGCTTCGACTTCCCGCCTTGCAGGACCTATGATCTCCCCTATCCAAACAGGTCCCTCAAGGACCTGGCTCACTTACAGGAGCTACTGTACCCAGGAAGCCGGCATGAGCTTCTATTGCCGAGAGTTCTTCCAGCCCAGCATGCCAGCCATCTTCTTTAAAAAATGTTTCCATATAATCTGTTGTATCCAGATATTCAAGGTTAACTAGTGAGCCACATGTGGTCACACAGGCCTGTAATTCCAGGACTCTGGGAGGCTGAGGCAGGAGGACTGGAAATTCAAGCCCAACTTGGGTAACTTGGCAACTCAGACTCTGTCTCAAAATAAAACATAAAAAAGGCACTGGGTTCAATATTCAGTACAAAAAAATGATTAATGAAGATTATGTAAATAAATACTAAAAATATTTTATATTTGCAACAACATTTTTTGAGACTGGGTCTTGCTCTGTATTCCAGGCTGATCCTCAACTCACTATGGAGTCCAAGTTGGCCTTGAACTCACAGCAATTCTCCTGCCTCAGCCTTCAAGTAGTGGAATTACAGGCATTGCATACTCAGCTAACTTTTTAATGTGGTGCTGGGGGATCAAACGTACAGCTTTATGCATGCTAGGCAAGTGCTTTAACCACTAGCTGCATCCCCAGCCTATCATACCAACTTAAAAACCTGTGGTGAGGTTAGAGATGTAGCTCCACAGCCTGACACGCAAACCGACCCGGGTTCCGTCCCCAGGGCTACATAAGCAAAACACAGCACAACACAACTTAGCCATTTTTAAGCACACCATTCAGTGGTAATAAGGAACACTCCTGCAGGGCCACCACCCTTCACCTTGTAAGACTGCGCCTGCCTCCATTACACACTGGCCCCACGCCTCCCTACCCCTGGCAATTACTACCATCATCCTCCTGTTTTCTGTCTTTGCTGTATCAGGGGCCAGCCGGGCTCACACACTAGGCCACACTGCCACTACGTTCCCCCAGCCCTCACAACTCTGACTTGTACCTCTGACGCTGGAACCGCGTGCCATCTTTTTTTTTTTGCAACCAGCTATCTCACTGGACACAACGTCTTCAAGGTTCATCCATGTTGTAGTGTGTCGGAATCACCTTCCTTCTTTAAAGCTGAATAGTATTCCACCCTAGGCATTCATTCACCACTCTGACTTCCTCATCACCGCCTCACGGACACCTGTGTTGCTTCCATTCTGGCACTATGACTACCACTGCCACAGAGATCAGCCCACAAATATCTCAAGTCCCTGTTTCCTTTCTTCCCATAATTATTATTTTCGTTCATGTTTGTGACATGTAATTATTATATCCATCTTGCGAAATCCCTGCTTGTAATATGTGAATATACACAGAGGTGGAGTTGCGAGATCACATGGTAATCTGATTTTTCTAGTTTTTGAGGTACCACAATCCTGTTTTCCACGATGGATGCTTCATTTTACGTCCCCAACAGCAGTGCACACGGGTCCCAGTTTCTTCTCCCGCTAGCTGACACTGCTTACTGCCGCGCAACTGGAAGGAGTCACCCCTGTGAGCACGAGGTGGGAGCGTGTTGTGACCCGATCTGCATTTCTCTAAGGATGAACGATGCCAGGCACGCTCTCCTTCTTTGCAGAAATGTGTTATTTGCCCGCTTCTAAAATCCTAAGTTGTATGCTTTGGGGTGGTCCCATGCCATCACCGCCTCCCTCCAGGAACCACATACTAGCTGAAGTTGAATTCTCATGCTGGTAAACAATCCTTATGTCCACACAATGGAATACTACTACTCAGCAATAAAAAGGAACAAACCAGTGATGAAAGTACGGACTCGGTGAATGGTGAAGGCAGCACGGAGAGTGAAAGCAGCCACTGTCTGCAGGTGACACGCTACCAGGCATGCCGGAGAAGGTAAGTCCACAGGCCCAGATGAAGACCAGAGAGATGCCCGCCGAGGCCTGAGGAGGCTCTGGCCACAGATGTGCAGGACAGGCTTTCCCCAACATACATAGCTGCCCTGTGTCCTGAGTGTCGAAGTGCTTACTCAAATTTCCAGTGGTCAAGCTCACATAACTTCACACAGCCAGAAGCCAAGTGTTCAGTATGTAAATCTTAAAGGATCCTCGCCCAGAAGGAGAGATCCTCCCTCGCCCCCTGCAGGCCTCATACTGAGAATTTCAGGCCCAAGCTCATGGAATCCTGACAAACACCCCAGGTTGCACGTCACTGCTGTCACTTGGGCCCAGGGCTGAATGAACTAGGAGAAAACAAGTCGGGACTGCTCCAGGCACCTAGGCTCCCACTCGGCCTCTGGGAGACCCAGGCTGTCTGAAACACCAGATCGAGGAGAAGCAAGAGTGAGCTGGTAGGAACAGGTCTGCTCATGGTCAGCTGCCCGCCGCCAGGGCCACTCACCTGTAACGTGACGTAGCAAACAGGGACTCTACAGAAGCACTGGGCTGGTTCTCTCCGCACCATCCGAAGGTGCCACCCCTCTGGGCCTTTCTGGTGACAGTGACTCACATTTCCCGTGATGGCTTTAGGCCACATCATTTCCCCAGGAGTAGGTGTTTCCATCCCACCATGCTGGAGCCAGGGAGCTCTGGGCCCCTCCAACCTTGTGCTATAGTGTGGCCCTGTCACGGGCCCAGCACCAGCTTTAAGATCCCCTGAACCCCGATCTCCTGTCCCGTGCAGCTCCCTGAGAGTGAGGCCAACAGCATGGGTCATGCAGAAAGCATGCTTGTGATCGCTGCCTCGGCTTCTGCCATGAGCTCAGAGGGTGAGAATTTGCTAGGCCCTCCTGACATGCTGCGGCAGGGGCCCAAATCCGCGAGGCTATGCTAATGAGGCAGGAGGACCAACCGACTGCAAGAGGTGAAAGGGTTGGCTGGGCTCTCTGCACACGGTCCTGGGGCGCCACACTGACAAATCTGCACAGAGTGCACACCCCTCTACTGGCTCAAGGCCTAGAAGCCCAGGAGGGCAGGGCGAGGAAGCCACAGAGCCCTACCATGGGAGTCCTCCTTCGTATTGGTGTGTGGTCCTGGGGATCCAATCCAGGGCATTCTCACTGCACTACATCCCCAGCTGAGTTTTTAGTTTTAATTTTGAGACACAGTCTCACCGAGTCATTAAGTTGCTCCAGGCTGGGCTCAAACTGCCTCAGCCTCCAAAGCTGGGCTCCAGCTGGGGCTGCGCCACCAGGCAGGGCTCCGTTTACTTTACCTGTGAAAGTCAACCAAGGCTATGTGTCCCCCTCTCTGTAGCCCTCAACACGAGGTATGGCTGATCCATTCACAAGGACCTGAAGTGACACACAGTGTTTTAACAGTCCGCAAACAAAAATCCCCCCCACACACACACACACACCACGCCAAAAAAACAAAAGAAAAAAAAACCTACGGTCATTTCACCTCTGGCAATGAGGATTTAATGAGCAGTGGAAGTGGGTCCCCTGCGCAGAGCATGTCTGTACCCACTTAAGGCAGAAGGAAGAAATGGCATGTCCGGACTCTCCCTGCTCTGCCTGGGGCACTGAACCAAACAACAAGAGTGGGACGTGAAGGGCCACAGGCTCTTCTGCACCCCCTCTCCTCTCAGGCTTGTTGCCTCACCAGGCAGGTCGACTCCACAGGGCTCAGCGTGCTCCTGTGGCCGGGGACTAAGGGCGGAGGGAAGGGGTGGAGTGGCTGGTGGCTCTGGGTTCCATTCCCAGTGCCAGAGAGAAAGCCAGAGATATAGGCGCGCACACACACCAACATTCATTCTCTCTTTCTCTCTCTCAAACTCTGCAGCAGCCAGCACCACGTTTCCCCTGTGAGAGCTGTGGGGGTCTCCATTCCATAGAGGGGTCCCCACAGGAGGCCAGAGGACAGGGAGAAGGAGTAAAAGGGACTGAGATACTGTGCCTGCGTGCACCAACCCCCAAGGTGAATCTAGTATTATGTATCACAAACACATGCTAATAAAAAGAACAACTTGGGGTGGGGATGGTCATTGTGGAGTAGAAGGGCCCTGAAGTCCCCTTACTGCTGGCTGACACTGCTTCCGTTTGACGATCAGCCCCAACAGACTCAGACTACGAATCACTCAAGGCCCTGGAAGAGCAAGGATTCCTCAACCCCAGCTCTGTACCCAAGGCCCACCACTCAGCCACAGCTTTGCACCGGTTCCACGGGACACCATGCAGGTGGCTCTGGAAGGACACTGCCCCATAAGTCAGTGCAGATAGGGACACCAGGAGGGTCCCGTTTCTGCTGTCCCCTCAAGCTCCCACTGCTTCCAACACAGCTGTGCCCGACACACAGCACAGGCCGTGGCCTGTGTGCCAGGCCCCCCAGGGCACTGACTCTTCCTGCTCCACTGTGGGCGGAGGCTGCCTGGCACTCAGTGGCCCGGAGCCAAGGCAGATAGGTGAGAGAAAGACTGTGCCCCAGTCCTGCTTCCCCCGGCATGCCCCATGGAAGGGTCCTCCCTGATAGCCTCTCCAGCCGAGGCCCTGTGGCTGAGGAGCTAGACGCAGTTTCGTAAACCTGCTGGCGGATGTGGAGACACTGTCACAGAAAGCCCCAGGGAAGTCCCAGGGCAGGTTCCAAGGCAGGCCTGGCGCTCTGCGGCAGACTGGCACTAGACCTCGAGGACAAGTCAAGTGCACCAAAACTCGTGACCTGGCACACCGTTTCCCTTTCTGCAACCAGCAAATGGGCACAGGACCTGCCATTTCTCTCCCTGTCCAAAGAGGACGAATGAGATCCCACTCGTCCTCACACAGTGCCTGGCACACAGGAAGTGCCCGCACGTGGTACCTGTCATGCCTGTTGGCCGGGAAAGATGCCGTGGAGCCCCAGGACCTCCAGACAGCAAATAAAGGAACCAATGGGACAAACGAAACGAACAGCCGTAAGAGCATTTATGTGTGCTTTATTCCGGCAGTAATCAGTATGGCCACTAACACCGAGCGCGATGAAGACCTCCGGCCACCCAAGCCTCTCTGCCATCAGCACCCCTTGTCAACTGCAGTCTGGACACAGACTCAGCAGCAGAAAGGTCCTCTTTGGGCCTGCCTGTCATGGTGTGACAGCAGAAGCTGGACATGGTGGTGCAGGCCTGTAACTGCAGCACTCTGGGAGGCTGAGGCAGGAGGATCACAAGTTCAAGCACAGTCTGGGCAACTTAGCAAGACCCTGTCTAAAACATGAAAAAAAAAGGGCTGGGGACGTAGCTCAGTATGAAGGCCAATCTGGGGTTGAGGGAGTTATGATGGAGATTCCAGAGGCTCAGAAGAACTAGAAATGTACCCAAAGCCAACAGGCGAGAAGCAGGGCTTCCTGGGACCCAGGCGCTATAGAAGGATACCAGTCCCCCTGATCCTCGGCCCTGTTGGGGTCTGGCCACGGCAGTGGCTGCCTCCAGACGGGGGGTCCCTGAGAAGGCGAGAGCCCACTGTTGCCTGCATCACAAGAGCCAGAAGAGTGTGGGGCTCGGAAACACAGAGCACGCAGAGCCGCGGAGACAGGTCACCGGGCCTCCGCCCTGGCCTCGCCCTCCACTGTGAAGAGCTGAGCAGGGGCTGACTGCCACCAGCCGCAGAGCCGCGCCCTGTGCTTAGCGAGCTCCTCCACAAAACAAAGACAGCATCACGCCCCGTTCCACAGCAAAAACCCAGGCCAGAGCCTGGCACGGCCCTGGGGAGGTGCCCAATGAAAAGCAGCTCCAATTGTATATGTAGTTGTCACTGAACAGAGGCTGAGCAGCACCGAGGTCTGGGCACAACTGCCCTGTGTCTGCCCTAGCCAGCGCCTGAGGGAGGGCAGGCACGTGAGACACTGGCAACCAGCAAGTAAGTATGACCCTGTCCTCAGTGAGGGCTTGGTCTGTTTGCCCATCTGGGACACCACAGTCTACAGAGTCCAGCTGTCCCCCTTCCTCATGACACAGTGACCCTTCTCCCAAGATGCTGAGGCACAGGTCTGTCCTCTGGGGGTAGGGGGAGGGTAGTATCAGGACGGAATCCAGGGCCTTTGCCCTGAACTATATCCTCAGTCCTTTTTCATTTCTCTACTTTGAGATGGGGTCTTGCTAAGTCACCAAGTTGCCCAGGCTGGGCTTGGCAAGTGTCCCATCACACCCTCCTGAGTGCTGGGATTATAGGTTTACACCATCACGCCCAACTCCTCCTCCACTTTTCACAGCGTAATGTGTGGCTCCACGTCTGCCAAGTCCACACCAGTGTCATCTATTTTTTTTTTTTTTAAGTTCTAGCTGGACCCAGTAACACAGGTCTGTAATCCCACAACCTTAGAAAGCCGAGGCAGGAGAATCATGAATTCAAGCTCAGCCTGAGCAACTCAACAAGACCTGGTCTCAAAATCAAAAATAATAATGGGTGTGGGACACAACTCGGTGCTAAGGCTCTGTGTTCAATCCCCAGTGTCACACACACGCGCGCAGAGCTCTACAGATAGAGAGTGGGCTGGGTATGGTGACAAATATCCTGGCACTCAAGGAGGCTGAGGCAGAAGGATTGCATGTCTGAACCTATGTAGCTTAGCAACTGAGCAAAACAGACTCTCAAATAAGAAACAAAAAAGGACTGGGGATGCAGCTCAGTGTGAAAATCCTGGATTCAACATTGCTCCCCCCACCCCCGCGCCAGAAAAAGCTATAAAGCAAATGCCTTAAGTCTGCCCTGAGGTCAGTCTGGGTCCTAAAGAGCACCTCACACCACCATGTGCTGGACACCCCCTTTTATGGTCACAAATCTTAACGTGTAGCAAAATGACTGTGGTTCCAACAGGCAGGTGGGGAGGTCGGATTGGGAGGGCAGAAAATCGAGAGACACCGAGACCCCTCCTGCAGGGGCGGCCAGGTGCAGGAGGCTAAACTGCTGGGGACAGGAACAAGGCTCTGGAAGCAGCAGAAAGGCAGGACTCTTGTCTCAGAGAATGTTATTTGTCCCCCAAACCACAGCCTAGAAGAAAGAGGAATTACGACCATCAGACACCAGATTTCTAGTCCACTCTTCCCAGCCTCCACACCACAACCCAGATCACAGAAAAGAAGGAAGCAAGGGACACACCCAGACACCCTGGCATGAGAAGGGGAGCCAGAGGAGCCCCAGCCACTGTGCCCCCACCCCCCAAAGGCAGCAGCCAAGGCACAATAGCCCTGGAAACAGAGCTGCCCTCCAGGGAGCTGGTTCTAAGGAACATTCCAAGAGCAACTGAAAACATAATAACGGGAGGGCCACCTGCTCCAGCCTGTCCAGGCACCAGGCGAGACGGAGCTGGCACGTGGCTCCATTACAACAGCCCCACCAAGGATACGCACTGCCTGAGGGAACTTTGGTCCAAAGTGTCCCTTGGGACCAGGCGTCCTGACAAAGAGGGAAGGTCAGGGCAGTGTGGCATCAGGGCCCAGCTGGGTTTGGTCTGTCTTCCTGTCCTACAGTTCTGGAAATTCATCTTTTTAAATTTGTTTTTGCAGGGCTGGGGACAGGGCGCAGGGCACTGTTCACACCAATCATGTGCTCTACCACCAAGCTGTACCACAGTCCTCTTCTGTTTTATTATTTTTGAGATGGCATCTGTTAATGTTTCCCCAGCTGTCCTCAAACTTCTCAAGTCGACAGATCCTTCTGTCTCAGCCTCTTGAGGAGCTACAGCTACAGGCGTGAGCTGCTGTGTTGGCTTGAGGGAACCTGCACCTGGCCTCATTATCAATTTTCAGAGGACTGCACACCAACACTGACCAGTGCACGTGGTTAGCACAGAACCCTGCTCACTGCACTCCTTAGCCTACTAATCAGAAAAAAAAATAAGTAACAGCTTACTTGGTAATTCAAAATTCAGAGAAGCTACATCTGATGTTAACTGGGGCTGGGGGTATCTCAGTGGTGTAGTATCTGCCTATCATGCAGGAGGCCCTGGCTTCCATCCCCGTCCAGTGCTAAAAAGAAAGAGAGGGAGGGATAGGAGTCAGAAGCCTGAGTTGGCTCTGGAGACAGTAACTAAACACACTCGTTCTATGCTAGGTAAGTACTAAGCCAGGAGGTAGGTAAGTACTAAGCCAGGAGCTAGGTAGGTACTGAGGCAGGTGCTAGGTAAGTAGTGAACCAGGAGCTAGGTAAGAGGCGCCAGGCACGCAGTGCCGTCCAGGAGGTAGCGCGCCCCCTCCCAGAGCTAAGGGTCTAGTGGTGACTTCATCTGTCATTTTTAACTTGCAAACAGGAAGCAAGGACTTGGATCCTGAAGGAGTTAATAGAAGCTCCTGTTACCCAAGCGCATCCTCGGAGCCTTTCCCAGAACTGAACGGGAACTATAACTGCTAGGAACTAAATGGGAACTAGTCCCTGCTAAAGGAAAAGTGGGCACTGAGAGCCTAGGGCAAGCTGCACCAGGAGGGGCCCAGGAGGAGCTTGGACCTTGGCAGAGCCAAGTTTCCCTGCCAGCCGCTATCTGCTGACTTATCTATAAGATACCTGCTGTCCTTATCTATAAGGGACCTGCCCTTAAATAAACAAACAAACAGGGAAGTGCTAATTTCAGAGTCCCACCCTTGCTGGCACAATCCCAAGAGAAGAATCACCAGGACCCCATCGTGTCTCAGCTGGTCTCAAACAAACACAAAGAATCAGACCTGCTGGGCCTGGCAGACAACAGATCCTTCATAATTCACAAGCTATGGGCTTTATTTACTCAGAAAACAGCCTCGGGCAGCAGGCGGATGACGGTTCAGAGGAACACCTGTCCCGTGAGCAGCAGGCTGGACAGGACCACGTGGGCACCACGGGCAGCCTTGATGCCAAGGCCTCTCCTCTCCAGTGTGTCACCTTACCATGACACCGGCAACATGCTGAGCTGGGCTGGCACTCGGGGCACACTGCATCCAGGCTAATTTGGGACATGGTTTCTCTGCAAGCTCACCCGTGACTCATCTCTGCAGGTTCCCGCAGGCCTCCTGGCTACAGGCAGCCCATTCCAGCTGCCTCTGCAAACAGCCCCTCGGGAGACCACAGGATATGTGGAGTTACTGGGTTGAGTTTTTAGGATACATCTTAACCGGCTGGGCCTGGTGGTACAGGCCTGGAATACCAGCACTCTGGGAGGCTGAAGTAGGAGAATCCCAAGCTCAAGTGTGGCAGGGACAACTTAGTGACTTAGCAAAATCCTGTCTCAAAGTAAAAAAGCTGTTCTCTGTTACTCCCATTCCTCATCTCTGCACAGGACGGGTAATGCTGCTGGTACTGTACAACTAACACAGCCTGAGGGCCAAGTAGGGTCTGCTGTAATTCAGCTGGCAGACTTTGCTTCCTCTAAGACCAGAAAAAGAAGCAGAGAAGAATGAACCGGAATGAAGGCATGGGCAACTGTGACCCCAGTGGCTTGGGAGGCTCCGAGGGCACTCTGTGGACGCAGAAAGGGGGCTACTTCCCTGTTTCATTTCCTTCAGGCCGATCTCAGGGAAGTAAAGGATCTTCCTTGGGTCTCTCGGCGGGTTGCAGGTGCAAAGTGGGGATGCTGGCTGGGCCCTGCCCTCGCACTCAAGCTGGTAAGAGGGGTGAAGTGAAACCAGGTCACCTAAAAACTCATTCTGAGAGCCAGAAAAGTCGCAAAAAGGCCCAAGATGGGTGCTCATTACCCCTGGACAGCCACCCGAGGAGGGTCCCCAACACCACGAGGCATTTCCATGTCTGCCAGGAGAGAGGGACTCAAAGAACATGCAAGGAACACAAGGATAAGGGCCAAGGGCCTGCAGAACGCTGCGCTGGCTCACTGCACACAGCGTGACCTCTGGCATTCCTGACCACGTGGGGAAAGGAAGCACAGGATCTGAGGTGCTCAAAACGGATCAAAACACAGCGACGGCCAGTCTGTCCGAGAGGCGCTCTCTCTTCAGCCACAGAAATACGCAGAACCACAGGGCACAGTGGCACTCACCTGTAATGCCAGCTACCTGGGAGGCCGAGGCACGAGGATTACAAGTTCCAGCTCAGTCTGGGCAACTCAGCAAGACCCCCTACCCCAAAACAAAAGAGAGCTGACTGCTATAGCTCAGTAGTAGAGCTCCTTCCTGGCAGGCGCAAGGCCCTGGGTTAATTCTGAGTACAGAGGAGCCATGCAGTCCCAAGGGACAGCATCTGTACTTTTAGTATCAGTTCTACAGACATGGAGAAGACACATAATGACAAGATGTTGCTAGGAATGGAGTCACTGTAAACTTCCTGCATATTTAGATTAAAAGAATCTTGCCCAGGTAGCACAGGCCTGTAAGCCCAGCTCTGGGAGGCTGAGGCAGGAGGTTCGCAAGCTCAAGCCTGGACAATTTAGTGAGACCTTTTCTCAAAATGAAAAATAAAAATGGACAGGGGGTGTAGCTCAATGTCAAGGCCCCGGGCTCCGTCCCCAGCGCCACTAAAACAAAACCAAACCCAAACAAACAAAAAACAACAACATTAAAAAAAAA